>CM056060.1:129412705-129497705 GCA_029574335.1 Rana kukunoris
TAATAATAAACCTAATAATAATATAACTAATAAGAGACATAATAATAGAGATAATAATTAATAATAGACCTAATAATAATAATAGTAATAATAGAATAAAAATAATAATAGACATAATAATAATAATAATTATTAATAATAGACCTAATAATAGTAATAATAGAACTAATAATAATAAAAATACTAGAGATAATAATAATACTAGAGATAATAATACTAATAATTAATAATAGACCTAATAATAATAATAGAAATAATAGAACTAATAATATTAATAATAATAGAGATAATAAGAATAATTAAAAATAGACCTAATAATAATGATAATAGTAATAATAATAATAGAGATAATAATAATTAAAAATAGACCTAATAATAATAGTAAGAATAGAACTAATAATAATAATAATAGAGATAATAAGAATAATTATTTATAGAACTAATATTAATAATAGTAATAAAAGAACTAATAATAATAAATATATTGCTTGCTCTCTAAAGATAATTAAATAGATAGATATATGTCGGGGGAGATAGATAGATAGATAGATAGATAGATAGATAGATAGATGTCGGGGGAGGGGATTAGATAGATAGATAGATAGATAGATAGATAGATAGATAGATAGATAGATAGATAGATGTCGGGGGAGGGGATTAGATAGATAGATAGATAGATAGATAGATAGATAGATAGATATTAAATGAATTCTCCTACATAAGTTTTACATGTTTTGTAGTCTTTTTTACATCTGTACAAAGTGCAGAATTTATAAAGCTTGCCTGAGAGTTCAGGAAAAAAGGGTCAGATAGCTGAATTTACACTTTGAAGAGCTCAGTGAGGAGAGATCTGAGAGCTGATTGGAGGAAAGGGATGCATCCTCCTTCATACAGCACAAAGGAACAGAGCGGTGGCTGTCAATCAGCTGGAGCTCCTTCCCTTGACACCATTTTTCTCTTGGTGTCAGGAAAACTTGTCAGAAGGGATTCATGTTAATAGCAGAGGAATAGCTAATACTGTAGTTAATAGCAGACAGAAGTGACACTTAGTGGTCTTAATTGAGACAAGTACACGATAGAGGGGTGTGCTTTGTTCATATTCCATGTCTGAGGTTTACAACCACTTTAATACAGCTCTGTATTCATTAACCCTTTCCTGCTCTGCCCAACATCCCTTTAACTGGATTGAGAAAGGGGGGGGGGGGGGTACAGGACGGTCTGCTGCCCGATCACGTGACCACTGTGGTTGTCTGTCACAGCTGTCATATGATCAGGAGCCAGACTCATCAGCTCCCAATTGTTACTCAAGACCGTTTTTTTAACAGCGCGATCTCCATACTGAGAGCAAGCAAGAAATCTCATTGGTGCATGTGTAAGGCATGTAGGCATTAAAGCCTGCCCTCTTTTCCGCTGCAGATATGCATTAACCACTTCAGCCCTGGAGGATTTGGCTGCCTAATGGTCGGGCCATTTTTTTGTGATTCGGCACTGCGTCGATTTAACTGACGATTGCGCGGTCGTGCGACATGACACCCAAACAAAATTGGCGTTCTTTTTTTCCCACAAATAGAGCTTTCTTTTGGTGGTATTTGATCACCTCCTGCGGTTTTTATTCTTTGCTAAGGGGCGGGGGCCACCCCGTGATGTCACCTGGTGAACTTGCCCTTTGTGACGACATTGACTGAGGGAATTGACTTCACAAGGGGTGGTTTTACCGATATTCACTGGTTGTTAAGGACACTGGCGGCCCCGCTCCTGAGTCAGGGCTCTTAATGCTGCCTGAGCACAGCAGCGTTAAGGTCCCCTGTCCCTCAAAACAGGGGTAATTCATTGGGCAAGTTAGGCGGCTGCGAGGGCCCTGTGAGTGCGAGGCTTTAGGTGACCGCCGAATTTGCCTAATTAAAGAGCCACCTCTGGAGCTCGGCTAAGATGTGAGGATAATAGATGGAAAGGATGACTGCTGTGCTTGGAGGGCAATCTGTCACAATTGTCAAAAAAAAAAGAAAACTGATGCAGCCACCACATCTAAGCCCTCAAGAACCAGGCTGAGCACAACACAGTCTAGAGCAGTGATGGAGAACCTTGGCCAGGGCCTGCCTTAGGGGTGTGCGAGCTGTGCGGCCGCACAGGTCGCCATGGGCAATAGGGGCGCCATGCAGCCATCACAGCTCGCAGAATGTGAGTCGCAGTCAGCAGGGCCGGACTGGCCTACCGGGATATCGGGAGATTTCCCAGTGCTCTCCACCCCTGTTCTCCCCCCCCCAGTGCTCTCCACCCCTGAACCCCCAAGTGCTCTCCACTCCACCCCACCCCTGTGATCTCTTTGTGTATGTTTAGGTGACCAGGGGCGAAGGGTGGGCGCCACAGGATTAGCTCGCACAGGGCGCCTGAACACCTAAGGCCGGCCCTGACCTTGGCACCCCAGATGTTTTGGAACTACATTTTCCATGATGCTCCACTACATTGCAGAATGCAGGAGTATCATGGGAAATGTAGTTCCAAAACATCTGGAGTGCCAAGGTTCGCCATCACTGGTCTAGAGTTATGTGGTGAAAAAGTCAACAATAAACCAAGGACAGAACCAGGACCAAGAAAAAGGACCTGTTGCTTTGGCCGTTAACACCTACTTCAGTCTGATACTAAATATGCTGCATGTAGTACACAAGAATGCCCAATAGATGGAGCAGGTGCACACTTAAAGTGACACTAAACTCTGGATAAGGAAGAAGAAAATTCTATTCAAGTATGTATTCTTTAGGCGGACCTTCAGCCATTTTGTTTTCAACTTTCCATCTATTAAATCTTCTGCCCTATTTTTTCCTATTGCCCTATTTTTTCATCAGTGCTGCCTATCAGTGCCTCCTCATCAGTACTGCCCATCCATACCTCCTCATCAGTGCTGCCTATCAGTTCCTCCTCATCAGTGCCCCCTCATCAGCCCCCCCTATCTGTGCCCATCTGTGCAGCCTATCAGTACACTATAGAGGGATATGTTTTGTTCATATTTTATGTCTGAGGTTACAAGCACTTTAGTTAGATAGGTGTGTGCAGATGAGGGGGGCATAGTGCTCAATTGGAGGGGGGAGAGGGGGGCATTGTTGCTGGCGGGGGAGGAAGAGGGGGACATTGCTGTTAGGTGGATAGAGAGGGGGGAACATTGGTACCGACAGAAGGAGGTGGGTAAAGACATTGGTGCTCCTTGGGGGGGGGGGGGGGCTCATTATTGCTCAGTGGAGAGACAGGAACATTGGTACTCGGGGAGGAGGGGGTACTGATGCTTGGGAATGGGGGGTAAGGACATTGGTACTGAGGGAAGGAGGGGTATCAATGATCGGGGGGTAAGGACATTGGTACTGAGGGAAGGAGGGGAGTACCCATGCTCAGAAAGGGGCGTAAGGACTTTGGTACAGAGGGAAGGAGTGGGGTATCGATTATCTGGGGGGGGGGGGGTAAGGACATTGGTGCTCTGTGGGGGGGGAGCTTATTATTGCACAGTGGAGAGACAGGAGCATTGGTACTCAGGGGAGGAGATGGATACCAATGCTTGGGAATGGGGGGGTAAGGACATTGGTACTGAGAGAAGGAAGGGGGCATCGATGATCTGGGGGGGGGGGGGGTTAAGGACATTGGTGCTCTGTGTGGGGGGGGGGCTTATTATTGCGCAGTGGAGAGACAGGAGAATTGGTACTCAGGGGAGGAGATGGATACCAATGCTTGGGAATGGGGGGGTAAGGAAGGAAGGAAGGGGGTATCAATGATCAAGGGATAAGGACATTGATACTGAGGGAAGGGGAGATATCGATGCTCGGGAGGGGAGGTAAGGACATTGGTGCTCCGTGGGGGGCTCATTATTGCTCAGTAGAGAGACAGGAACATTGGTATTCAGGGAAGGAGGGGGTACCGATGCTCGGGAAGAGGGGTAAGGACTTTGGTATTGAGGGAAGGAGGGGGTATCGATGATCGGGGGTGAGGACATTAATACTGAGGGAAGGGGGGATATCGATGCTCGGGAGGGGAGGTAATGACATTGGTGCTCTGTGGGGGGGCTCATTATTGCTCAGTGGAGAGACAGGAATATTGGTACTGAGGAAAGGAGGGGGCACAGATGCTCGGGGGGGGGGGGGGGCGGGTAAGGACATTGGTGCTCAGGGGAGGAGGGATGGGGGCAGCGGTGGGGGGAGAGGGAGGTGTCTGGGAACTGACAACCAATAGGAGGCCAGTACAGTTTGCCTGCACCTCCTATGAGGAGAGGGCCCAGCCCCCAGCCCTGTCTGTACGTTACAGTGTATGGTCAGTATATCAGCAGTGTCAGGGAAGGTGTACTGGGGACATAGGAGGGGCACAGTAATCAGCGTTCTTATTCAGAATTTAGTGATGTAATTGCCGCCACTCCTCATGCTGTACATTCTGTGAGAATACATTGTGTGGGAATACATTGTGCCCTCCACAGTTGTTTAGTCGGCTGTCTCCTAGCAGCAGATTGTACGGCGCACGGCGCCACCTACAGGACAAGTGTTGAAGTGCAGGAAAGCGGAGCGCTGGCAGTGTCGGGGAACATGCAGCCTGCTGGCCCTCCGCTGAGGGGCCCCTCATCACCCGGACACTGCACCACCGGGCTGGGCAGTCCATACCACATGGGCAGCTCGACAAATTTAACCGAGAGCCCACTTTTGAAGGAAGCGGCCATCTTCATGGAGATCGGGAACAGCTAGGTTCTCTAGGATGAAATAAAAAAAAGGCTACAGGAAAATGGCGGAACTGGGGACATAAATATACTGAGCACTAGAGCCGAGGGGGGAGGAGGGAGTCGCATCACTTCCTGACAGTGGGAAGCGTCCGATCCGGGGTCCAGAGGTGTCTGATCGTTGTGTGTAAGTGAGATCTGTCCATACACAGCAGCACCCCATTATTTTATATTATACACCGATCTCCTCACAATACCATTGTGTCAAAGCGGATAGTGCGCCCCCTTGTGTCTGTAAGAGACACAACACTCCATGAGAACAGTCCACCCTTCTTCCCTCCTCATCCTTCTTCTTACATTCTCTCTTCCTTTCTATCCCCTCTTCCCTCCTTCTCTTTCTTCTACTTTCCTTCTCTCTATACACTTTTCTTTTTGGTTTAAACAGTGGACTGTACAAAAAAAAATCTGCCCCCCCCCCCACAAACAACACACACAAAATGCTATTGTATTCTGAGAGTGAGGCCCCCCTCCCCCGCCAGAATACACAGATCAGCCCTATGATTATTGGCTGCATGCACCGATTGGATGCTGGTTTTCCAACACACACAGCGAACGCCATCCGCTTCCTGCCGAACAGAGCGGTTTTCAGTCTGTGTGTACCAAAGCCTCGTACACACGATCAGATTTTCTTCTAATGCCCCGTACACACGATCGGATTTTCTTCCAAAGCCTCGTACACACGATCGGATTTTCTTCTAATGCCCTGTACGCACGATCGGATTTTCTTCCAAAGCCTCGTACACACAATCGGATTTTCTTCCAAAGCCTCGTACACACGATCGGATTTTCTTCTAATGCCCTGTACGCACGATCGGATTTTCTTCCAAAGCCTCGTACACACGATCGGATTTTCTTCCAAAGCCTCGTACACACGATCGGATTTTCTTCTAATGCCCCGTACGCACAATCGGATTTTCTTCTAAAGCCTCATACACACGATCGGATTTTCTTCTAATGCCCCGTACACACCATCTAAAGCCTCGTACACTAGAGGTCGACCGATATTTTGCCGTTTTGGAGAAATCGGCATTGGCCGATTTTTATCCAAATTAGGCCGATATTTTACATGGCCGCTAGCGGTGCCACGGATCCGGAGCTAGGCCGAAGCCGCGACCATTCCTGATGCTGTGACCGTGGCGGCAATCTGCGGATCCGCTCTCTGGTGTCTGTACTACGGGGGGGCAGGGGGTCTGTACTGAGGGGGGTGACACCATTTTTTTTTGCACTAGTGCCACTTGCCATCCAGTGCCATCTGCCTGTGGCAATACCAGTGCCACCATCCAGTGCCATCTGCCAATGCCACCTGCCAGTGCCAATACCAGTGCCAATTAGTACCACCTTCCATCCAGTGCCACCTACCAGTGCCAACTAAAGCCATCAGTGCCACCTGCCAATGCCAACCAGTGCTAACTATTGCCACCCAGTACCACCTGCCAGTGCCCATTAGTGCCATCTGCCAATCAGTGCCACCTGCCAGTGTCAATAAGTGCCACCTGCCAATCAGTGCCATCTGCTAGTGCCATCTTCCAGTGCCAATTAGTGCCATCCAGTGCAACCAAAAAAAAATAAAAAAATTGGCCGCAAAAATCGGCATCGTATATCGGCCATCGGCCGCCCAGATTTCTAAATATCGGCATCCGCCAGAGAAAAACCCATATCGGCCGACCTCTATCGTACTCACGATCGGATTTTCTTCTAAAGCCTTGTACGAAAAATGCCGCTTAATCGTACGATAATCGGATCGTTAATACAGAGCTTTCGAGGGCCGATCATGACAGTTCATCCGATTATTATTCCATCGGACATGCACGGAATTTTGTACTTTTAAGTGCAGATAGTATAAAGCTGAAAGTGGTTCTAAGAGCAGAAGGTTTTTTAGACTGCAGTATGTTAAAAAAAAAAAAAAAAAAAACTTCTGGGTGCGGCACGTGGAACGGACACAGGAAGCCCTGTGCCAGGAGGCTTGGTGTTGGGTACCTTGACTTTTATGTGTAATGGAGGTCCCCCAGATTTCTACACATCTATGGCCGTGTACACACGGCAGAGAACCTCGACGGGCAGAACACATCGTTCCGCCCGTCGAGGTTCTCTGCCGGCCGTCGAAATCGGCGACCCGCCCGTCGGGAATGGCAACCAGCCATTCATCCAGACGGGCCGTCGAGCAAATAGAGAACATGCTCTCTATTTCTGCTCGACGGGCTTCCCGACGGGATGCTCGCCGAGAGCGTACACACGGCCGAGGTCCTCGCTGGAATGCAGCTTCCAGCGAGGTTCTCGCTGGTTTCCAGCGAGAACCTCGGTCCTGTGTACGCCGCCTATCTTGCATAGGGCATTTGGACATGATTGAATTGTTGCCTGGCGCTGGCATATGGATCCATTTTAATAGTGATTGTGTGGTTGCAGGTTACAAGCCCTATAAGGATGGCAGAGTCTCTGGATCTCTCACCCCCAGACATTCCGGAACCCAGCTTTCTAGAGACCTTACTCCGCTATGGACTGTTCTGCGGGGCGATCTTTCAGCTCATCTGCATCCTGGCCGTTATATTCCCTGGAAGCAAGTCACAGGACACGGTAAGAGGTTTTAATGTCAAATTTTTTTAAAATTTATTTTAGGATGCTGTTCAGAGATGTAGGGCACTCAACTAAAAGAAAATTGAGGGCTGCCCAAGGTTTCCGGACCCTATTAGAGGATAAGCAGCAATCATAAATTCAGGGAGGTGCTTTCAGAGATAGTCTATCCACTTCAAAACCGCAATGCGTATATATATGTTGTGGCTTTGAAGTGGTTTACCGGGGTTGTGGCTGAAGCCATCAGCCATGTAACGGCACCCCAAATGGGACCGGGGTTAAAGCCGTTTAGGATATTCCATTCTCAAACACAAAGCAGCTACCGACACTCCACAATCCGGCAAACACGACCCATACGAATCCCCCCATTAACGAGACACACAGCTCTGTTTGAGGTTAAACAGGAATGACCCTTTATTAAGAAATACAATTAGGATACTGCAGTAACCAAATGAACAATGACCCAACTCCACCCACAATATCACACAATGGTTACCTAATGAGCCCCAATACACATCCTTCTCAATACATCTTTTAACAGACATCCTGACTCCGGCTTCTGACCTAATTTACATGAGCTAAATAACTACAGCTGATGACTCATACACCTGACCTTTAGGCTGTCTGTTAAAGGGGTTGTAAAGACAAAAATATTTTCCTCTTAAATTAAAGTCTGACAGTAGCTGATAAAGTAAAAAGTAATGGTTTGCAGTATAACTAGTTTGATCCTGTTGAAATCGAGCTGTTTTATTCACCTCCGTCACTCCTGAATCATTATTCTCACTGACTTCCTGGTTTGTGGTGCGCATTCATTCTTGCTGCATCACGGCCTAATGGAAACTACAGTTCCCATTAGGCTTAGCCTCCATGCCTGTGAGGCATAAGAGAGCATCTTAACGCAGGGCTGTAGTCATAGGGAGGGGGCGAGCACATTCTACTTTCCACCATGCAAAACAGCTCAGGTGCTGGTGGAAAGCAAGAAGAGGAGAGACAGGAAATGGCATTTTCAAACCTGGATTACTGTGTTTTGGGGGTCAAAAGGAAAAACGAGGTAAGTGATATTTAAGTGCTCTAGCTTACAGCAATCAATTGATCTAATAAAAAATTCACCTTTAGTGTTCCTTTAACTTGCAATACACATTATCACAGAACTCCTTCACACAATACGAGGTCAATTAGCACAAACCACAATGAAAGATCCTTAGAAGCCATCCTAGATTCATTTACATCACAACAGCCAGAGGGGTGAGCTGCAGTCCAAGACATATTCTGCATGTTCATTATTTTCTGGCTCAATCTGTGTCCAAAAGTGACTCCCATTACAAGCCATAACCCCGATATTTTTTTCTTTTTCAGCTGCCAATTCTCTTTCTCATAAATGCATTTAGAGTGGCTAGTTAGCCGCTGGATCGCTTTTGGAAGCAGCAGGAAGGGTCACCCCTCCTCCCGCTGCTCACCAATGTTTCTCCAGCTTACTGTTCTTTTTTTTTTTTCAAATAACTGTTTTTATTAGACACGAGGTAACCCCCGTGCCACAAAAGGAACAATACAGTAACGTCAGTGCATCAGCTTACTGTTCTTACTGGCGAGTCCAGGAAATGATTCTGGTAGCTGGTCACAGAGATGAGGAGAGACCAGATCACCTCTATGATCTAGGACGGGCGTCAAACTCTTTTCATCGTGGGCCAAATCGCCATTAGGGTTGCCATTTTATCTGTAAGACTGGATATCCAAAGCACCCCTTATATCAGAAGTTATTAAGAACCCCCCCTCATTATCAGTGTCATGTCAAGTGTCTCCCACCTTCCCTTACATCACAGTGCACCCCCTAACTTTGCACTACTGCCGGGAAGAAGCTGGGGGCGGAGCTGAGAAACCAAAAGTGCGGGGTCTGGAGGAGGGCTCAGGCGAGGCGGAGACGAATGTTTGCTGTGGCTGCACAGAGAGGACCAGGATCTGTAGGAGTTCTGCTCTCTCTGCTTACGACTGCTGAGACGGTGGGGGGCAGAGAAAAGCCTTTCTGCCGCTGCATAGAGAAGAGCAGGATCTGGTAGAGGAGTTCTGTCCTCTCTGCTGCTAACTGCTGAGACAAGGGGGGTGCCGCAGCTGCAGGAGAGGTGCGAAGGCCACATGAAATGGCTTGCATTCGTCAAGCAGTACTGCCCACTCAACATGAGCCATTTAAAGTAGTTGAAAAGGCTGCATTTCTATGCATAAAGGCAAAAAGTCTTCTGTGTGCTGCTACCCCCCCAACTTACCTGAGCCCCCTCTTGATCCAGTGATGTGCACAAGAGCTTCAGCTGTCCCAGGACTCCCTCTCCCCATTGGCTCCCAATGCTCTTAGTCACAGCCAGTTAGCCAATAAGAGAGCGAGGGCGGGGCCAAGCTACAGCTCAACATGGTTGATTTACTTGAGGCAAATCCACTGTGCACTACAAGTGCTGTCGCTGTAGATCTGAAATGAGAGGAAGCTCTGCTGACTTCTATCATCCAATTATGTGCAAGCAAAAATGCTGTTTTTTAATTTTTCTTGAATGTCCCTCTCAGATCTATGAACGCTGCACTTCCAAGTGCTCTTGTAGTGCACAGTGGATTTGCCCCCTATGTGTCTTATGGATGCATAGAGCAGGGCTCGGGAGCGAGCACACACCGGTGCTCCCATAGCAAGCGGCTTGCTCTTGGGGGACACTGGGCAAGGGGGAGGGGCCAGGAGCACCAGCAGGGGACCCTAGAAGAGGACTAGGGCTGATCTGTGCAAAACTATTGCACAAAGCAGCTAAGTATGACATGTTTGGCATTTAAAAAAAAAAAGGAACAGTGCTGTGGGCTTCTAGAGGGTAAAACGGGCAGTGAGGAGATGACCTATCACTAGGGTTGTCCCGATACCACTTTTTTAGGACCGAGTACAAGTACCGATACTTTTTTTCAAGTAGTCGCCGATACCGAATACCGATACTTTTTTTAAATGTATCCCCAAATGCAGCCTTGTCCCTCCACATATTGCAGCCATGCATGTCCCCCACATATTGCAGCCATGTCCCCCCACATATTGCAGCCATGCATGTCCCCCCACATATTGCAGCCATGCATGTCCCCCACATATTGCAGCCATGTCCTGTCCCCCGCATATTGCAGCCATGCCTGTCCCCCGCATATTGCAGCCATGCCTGTCCCCCGCATATTGCAGCCATGCCTGTCCCCCGCATATTGCAGCCATGCCTGTCCCCCGCATATTGCAGCCATGCATGTCCCCCCGCATATTGCAGCCATGCATGTCCCCCCGCATATTGCAGCCATGCATGTCCCCCGCATATTGCAGCCATGTCCTGTCCCCCGCATATTGCAGCCATGCCTGTCCCCCGCATATTGCAGCCATGCCTGTCCCCCGCATATTGCAGCCATGCCTGTCCCCCGCATATTGCAGCCATGCCTGTCCCCCGCATATTGCAGCCATGCATGTCCCCCACATATTGCAGCCATGCATGTCCCCCACATATTGCATGTCCTGTCCCCCGCATTGCAGCCATGCCTGTCCCCCGCATATTGCAGCCATGCCTGTCCCCCATATTGCATATTGCAGCCATGCCTGCAGCCATCCCCCACATGCAGCCATGTCCCCACACATGCATCCCCCCACATATTGCAGCCATGTCCTGTCCCCCGCATCAGCCCCACATATTGCAGCCATGCCCCCCACATATTGCAGCCATGTCCCCCCCCACATATTGCAGCCATGTCCTGTTCCCCCACATATTGCTGCACATATTGTGTCCCTAGTAGTAGATATGGGATATTGAAGCCCCCCATTTGTGACATCACATAATCACATATATGTATTGTGCAGTTGCCATGAGATAAAAGATGAGGGGCCAAAGCTGCCAGCATCCCATTCTCTCCTAGTCCCCCTCTGCCCCCCCCCCCCCCGCCAGTACAGGGGCCCTTTAATAAACTGGTGACTATAGCACAGACCTGCCATCACTAGCCAAGCTGCAGAGTGACATGCGCCTGTACAATCACCATGCTGGGACTTGTAGTTCTCCAGCTCCGACATGCTCCCTGCTGGGATTGGTTAGAATGACCGAAGACAGAGCTCAGCATCAGTCATTTGCCCGGTACGGAGCTCATAGGTGGTCCAGAGAGGGGGGGCTTTGCATAACCAACGAGACTCTATCCCCCGTATACACCAAGCACTGCCCGTACCTGTCACCAGAGGGGTCACCAGAGGGTTACGGAACCAAGAGAGCAGCGCACGCCGGTACACCATGGAGGCCGCCATCTTGGACGAGGGCACGCCTCCAGTCTCTGGGAGAGTGACAAGCAGGGGGCGGATCTGCGGGCCAGCCAATAGCATGCCGTGTAGGGGGTCAGTGTAGGACTAGTAAGTCAGGGGAGAGGAGACGAGACACGATGGCGGCACTGATGTTTACAACGATTAGTCGGAGCTTGCTGTACACCGAGCAGCGGGGACTGCAGCTGACGGGGGGGAAGTATTCTATTTAGGTATCGGGGGTATTTGCGGGAGTACAAGTACTCCCGCAAATACTCGGTATTGATACCGATACTGGTATCGGTATCGGGACAACCCTACCTATCACCTCGTCATCTATCACGCACCCTCTAAAAAGCAATTCTCTGCAGATTGCTCTTAAAGGGGCTACCACAAGTGTAAATGTAAACTGTATGGACAGGTCCATTGAAACCAATGATCTGCATTCAAATCAGTAAAAAATGCCTGAAAACCTAAAAACATCTTTGGTGCCCATGTGCAAGAGCCCTAATTGTTTTCATCCCTCTCACCAGGAACCTGATGCTTCGGAGGTAAAAAGCGCAGATGTGTTGAGAAAACCCAAGATGGCCACTGTGACAGCTGGTAAAAAGCAGAAGAAAGAGACCAAGAAGAAGCGGTGAAGGAGGGCGCCCCCTGCTGTAATTTCTGATAACCTTAGTCGGACCCGTCACACTTTTCACATCTCACCTGGCCTGTCATAACACTAATATAGTCCATTGTATATATTTGAATGCATAAAGGTTTGTTTAATAAAATAGCAAAAGGTGCAAAGTGGAATACCACGGTAGCCAATCGGAATCTTGTAACTTCAGTAAGGTGTGGTCTACCTTCTGTAATGTGAATTATCTTTGGTGCTATGGATACTGCACTGAGCACTTTGAATGATCCTGATTAGGAACAAAAGGCCTTTTGCAACAAAGCTCTCTGAACGTTTAAAGTCCATCGCAGGACAGTATTTTTTTTCTTATATAAAATAGTCCCCAAGGCAATGTACAAAAAAAAAAAAAACAGTTGAAGCGACACTAAAGATTAAAAAAAAACATGTGGCTCGTTTTGCACATAGTGGCCCCGATCCACGTCTTCTGGGGTCCCTCGGCGGCTGTCATGGCTCCCCCTCCGCAAGAGCTTTCTACCTTCATGCGAGCTTGCATCGTGGAAAGCTCTTGCGGGCGTGATTCAGCGGCGGGCATAGCCCCGCCCCTCGGCACGCCGCGTCATTGGATGTGATTGACAGCAGCGCCAGTCAATGGCTGCTCTGCTATCAATCCGTCCAACCTAGCCAATCAACTGCCAGGCTGGGAACCGGAGAGGATGACGGGGACGAGCATGGGACTTTCAAGGGGTGAGGTAAGTAAAATGGGGGGGAGGGCGGTATTGTCGGATGTTTTATCATAGGATGCATTAAGGTGAGATCACATTTAGCTTTACAACCCCTTTGAGGCCGCGTACACACGATCGGTCAAAAACGATGAAAACAGACTGAAGGTCTGTTTCATCGGTCCAAACCGATCGTGTGTGGGCCCCATTGGTCAGTTATTTTTCGAGTTCAAGAGAACTTGCTTTAAAATGGACGCCTAACCGTTAGGTCAAAACCGATCGTTAGTATGCAAAAGCATCGGTTAAAAAGCTGCGCATAAGAATCAAGTCGACGCATGCTCGGAAGCATTGAACTTCATTTTTTTCAGCACGTCGTTGTGTTTTACGTCACTGTGTTCTGATATTATAGTTTTTTTAACCGATGGTGTGTGGGCACATCAGACCATCAGTCAGCTTCATCGGAGCGTTCTCATCGGATGGACTGATCGTGTGTACGCGGTCTAAGGATGCAGAACTTGCATTTAAAGCGGAGCTCCACCCTAAAGTGAAGTCGTGCTGATCGGAACCCCCCCCCCCCATCCGGTGTCACATTTGACACCTTTCAGGGGGGAGGGGGGTGCAGATACCTGTCTAAGGACAGGTATTTGCACCCACTTCCGGCCACACGTCTCGGGCAAAAGACGTTTTTTTTTCTGACATCGCGGCGCCCCCCTCGTTGTGTGCTGGGAACACTCGGCTCCCAGCACACAGGGAGAGCCAATCGGCGGCCGCAGCGCGACTCGCGCATGCGCCGTAGGGAACCGGGCAGTGAAGCCGGAGCGCTTCACTACCTGGTTCCCTCACTGTGGATGGAGGGGGGAGCAGCATGGTGACGAGCGATCGCTCGTCCTCTGCTGTGGACGCCGTTGGACTCCAGGACAGGTAAGTGTCCTAATATTAAAAGTCAGCAGCTGCAGTATTTGTAGCTGCTGGCTTTTAATATTTTTTTTTGAGCGGACATCCTCTTTAATTTGTAGCTGCCTGCAGTACTACTTTTTTGCCACAAGATGTCCTTCCAGGTTGATTGGTGCTCAGTGGCTGAGCAAGGAGTTGGTCATAGGAGCCAGTCCTATGCCAGCTGTAATTTTACCTGTAGGAGTTTAACTTGATTGGTTATTATGAGCAATGCAGATAACTTTTCAATAGTATTTTCAGTTGTATAACAGAAATAAGGCTTTCCCATTATTTTATTCTGCATTACCTATCTGTAGTTCACACTACTACAAAGTAAATGGCCAACATGCATAAATGTTAAAAAAAAAAAACAACACCTTTATTGCTTTTTATTAAAGTATATCGACTACGGACAGATGAGGTCTACTTGCATTTGGAAAGAGATGATCCTACAAAGTTCACAATCACAAAAAAAAGGCTAAGAAGAAAAAAAAAAAAGGACTAAATACAAAACGGAATTACGTATTTGGGAAGAGTTTTTCCTTTGTTAGTATGCTTATATAGGGGGCCATGTCATTTTTTTCAACCTGATTTTCGGGTATTCCTTCAACTTCCAGGAAACAACGGACTCTAAAGCCTAGATGTTACTGGAAAAAAAAAAATTATATATATATATATATATATATATATATATATATACACACACACACACACACTAGGGTTGTCCCGATACCACTTTTTTAGGACTGAGTACAAGTACCGATACTTTTTTTCAAGTAGTCACCGATACCGAATACCAATACTTTTTTTAAATGTGTCCCCAAATGCAGCCATGTCCCCCACATATGCAGCCATGTCCCTCCAGCCATGTCCCCCACATATGCAGCCATGTCCCTCCAGCATGTCTCCCACATATGCAGCCATTTCCCTCCAGCCATGTCTCCCACATATGCAGCCATGTCCCTCCAGCCATGTCTCCCACATATGCAGCCATTTCCCTCCAGCCATGTCTCCCACATATGCAGCCATGTCCCTCCTGCCATGTCCCCCACATATGCAGCCATGTCCCTCCAGCCATGTCCCCCACATATGCAGCCATGTCCCTCCAGCAATGTCCCCCACATATGCAGCCATGTCCCTCCAGCCATGTCTCCCACATATGCAGCCATTTCCCTCCAGCCATGTCCCCCACATATGCAGCCATGTCCCCACAGCCATGTCCCCCACATATGCAGCCATGTCCCTCTATCCATTTCCCCCACATATGCAGCCATGTCCCCCATACCTAGCCACCGAAAGCAGCCGTCGCCGCACGGAGAACATCACAGCATTCATTTGAATAGCTGTTTTGCCTGCGGGTATAGACACTCCCCCTTGCTCGGGATTGGACAGATCACGATCACTCATCCAATCCTGAGCAAGGGGGAGTGTCTATACGCAGCGGGAACACCACAGCTATTCAAATGAAAGCTGTGACGTTCCCGCACGCTGTTTAACCCATGCGGTGGCGGGTTTCGATGCGGCGGGGGGGGGGGGGGGGGGGGGGGGGGGGAGTATTCTATTTAGGTATCGGGGGTATTTGCGGGAGTACTCCCGCAAATACTCGGTATCGATACCGATACTGGTATCGGGACAACCCTAATATATACTGTATATATTATTGGGCACAAAAACAGTTACAATTTTCCATGTTTTCTTATTTTTGCTTCAGTTGGCAAGCCAGTATTTTTTTTCTCTATTTTATACACTACTTCTTAAAAATGAATAAATTACAGTGTGTTTTTTCTTTATGATGATTTGTCCGATGTGAAATTTGTGTTAAAGTCTGTGGGTTTGAAGGTCACCCGGAATTGTGGAGAGTTGGTGGATGTGGGGCGTGATGTGTGCATAGGAAGAGTGCGGAAAGGTCAGGCATTTGGCACAATAAGAAGGGCCGTGTGACAGATTCCAGAATTAGCTAATCTGTAGAAAACCCCAATCGGGAGGAGGAATTATGAATGAAGACGTGTAATATGTTTTGTCAGTTCCCTTCATTGTGATAGTTGCCTGTCGGTTAGTTTTTTGTTTTTTACCTTTTTATATTAATAATTAAAGGGGTTGTAAAGGTAATTTTTTTCCCCCCTAAATAGCTTCCTTTACCTTAGTGCAGTCCTCCTTCACTTACCTCATCCTTCCATTTTGCTTTTAAATGTCCTTATTTCTTCTGAGAAATCCTCACTTCCTGTTCTTCTGTCTGTAACTCCACACAGTAATACGAGGCTTTCTCCCTGGTGTGGAGTGTCGTGCTCGCCCCCTCCCTTGGACTACAGGAGAGTCAGGATGCTCTCTACGTTGCAGATAGAGAAAAGAGCTGTGTGTTAGTGGGCGTCCTGACTCTCCTGTAGTCCAAGTAAGGGGCGAGCACTTCACACCAGGGAGAAAGCCTCACATTATTGTGTGTAGTTACAGACAGAAGAACAGGAAGTGAGGATTCCTCAGAAGAAATAAGGACATTTAAAAGCAAAATGGAAGGATGAGGTAAGTGAAGGAGGACTGCACTAAGGTAAAGGAAGCTATTTAGGAAAAAAACATTGTCCCTTTACAACCCCTTTAATTGCAGAATTCAAGGTTTCAGTCTATATAATCCTGTAGTGTTTTAACCACTTGACCACTGGGCACTAAAACCCCCTTCCTAACCAGACCAATTTTCAGCTTTCGGTGCTCTCACAATTTGAATGACAATTACTCAGTCATACAACATTGTACCCATTTGAAATTTTTGTTCCTTTTTTTCACACAAATAGAGCTTTCTTTTGGTGGTATTTGATCAACCTCTGGGTTTTTTATTATTTTTGCGCTTTATTAAGAAGAAAAAAACGACTGAAAATTCTGTAAAAAAAAAAAAAAAAAAATTGTTTCTGTCATATTAGCAGATTATTTCTCACACACAGCATATGCATACCACAAATTACACCCCAAAACACATTCTGCTATTCCTCCCGAGTATGGCGATACCCCATGTGTGGGACTTTTACACAGCGTGGCCACATACAGAGGCCCAACATGCAGGGTGCACCATCAGGCGTTCTGGAACACCCAGACCAATTCTGACATTTCTCTCCTACATGGAAAAATCATCATTTATTTGCTAGAAAATTACATAGAACCCCAAAACATTATATATGCTTTTTTAGCAAAGACCCTAGAGAATACAATGGCAGCCGTTACAACTTTTTATCTCGCACGGTATTTTCGCAGAAATTTATTGAACGCGTGTTTTAAAAAAAAAACAGTTTTGTGCTTAAAACAAAACAGTGAAGTTAGCCCAATTTTTTTTCATAATGTGAAAGATGAAGTTACGCCGAGTAAATAGATACCCAACAAGTCACACTTCAAAATTGCGCACACTCGTGGAATGGCGCCAAACTTCGCTACTTAAAAATCCCCATAGGCGGTATTGCAGAGTATTGGGGTATTGCCGAGTATTGGGGTATTGCCGAGTACTGGGGTATTGCCGAGTACTGGGGTATTGCCGAGTACTGGGGTATTGCCGAGTACTGGGGTATTGCCGAGTACTGGGGTATTGCCGAGTATTGGGGTATTGCCGAGTACTGGGGGATTGCCGGGTACTGGGGGATTGTTGGGTACTGGGGGATTGTTGGGTACTGGGGGATTGCAGGGTACTGGGGTACTGCAGAGCTGGGATGGATTGAGGGATGGCTGGATCTGTGACTGCATTTGTCACAGATCCAGCCACAGCTCAGCTGCTGACACCCCGCTCCGCCCCCCCCCTCTCCTTGCACACTGTACCGAACGGTACAGAGAGGAGACGCAGGAGAGGGAGGAACGGGCGTCATCAAATGACGCCGGTTTGTTTACAAGTGATCGCGCCGTCATTCGACGGCGCGATCACGTGGTAAACGGCCGCTATCAGCGTGATGCACGGACACTTTCGCGAGCGCGCCCCAGGGGACGCGCAATCGCGCAAGTGAAGGACGACATCCCAGGGACGTCGTCCCAAGATAACTTCACCGCGCTGTAGCAGTAAAATGCCTATGGCGCGGTGGGCAAGAGGTTAAAGTGGTGTTTTGCATGTATTTTGATACATTTTAGTACATTTCATAGCACTGAAACACACACACACACACACACACAAAAACAAGCTGCGCAATAGATGTGATAATTCAAACAAAAAAAAACCCTCCCAGTAGTGCCAACTCATTAGCCTTTGCCTTGCAGGTTTAAAAAATAAATACAAAATAATACTTTTGGAGTATACAACTGCTTTAAGGTGAAAAAACTTTTACCTTTACAACCCTTTTAATTTTTACAATTTATTTTCTTTATTTTAATTTTTTTTTATTTTTTAGGAGAAAAAATAATAAAATACGTTTGTTTTTTTTATTTGGTGA
Organism: Rana kukunoris; assembly: GCA_029574335.1. Classification (NCBI taxonomy): domain Eukaryota; kingdom Metazoa; phylum Chordata; class Amphibia; order Anura; family Ranidae; genus Rana; species Rana kukunoris. The sequence goes on from CM056060.1 coordinate 129,430,947, forward strand.
ACTATCAGGGGTACACCTGGCACACCCTGTGCCCACGACTATGTGGTGAGGTATGGTGCAGTTCATTTCTGGGAAAGTGACAGAAACGCGTGCATGTGCGGGGATCGTGCCGGTTCTTTGCGCATGCATGGGAGTGACATCATCGCCGCTCTGGACAGTCACATTGCCAGAGCGGCGATATCCGGAAGTCACTCCAGGTATCATGGTGGCGGCGGAGGAGAGGAACGAGGGTGGCTGCGGGGGCTTCGATCTAAGGCACAGGTGTCAAACACAAGCCCCGCGGGCCGAATCTGGCCCTCCAGGCCATTTCATGTGGCCCTTGCACCTCTCCTGCAGCTGGAGGAGAGCTCCAGCCCTCCTCTAGACCCCTTACTTTCTGCTTTTAAGCAATGCATCCAGCTTCTTCCCAGCAGCAGCATAAGGAGGAGGGGGATGCACTGTGATGTAAGGGAGAGTGGGGGGGGCTCAACTTCTGATGGTGGGATGGCTCTTGACATCTAATGAAGGGGGAGGGGAATGCGCTGGACATCTAATCTTACAGATACAACCGACCATTTTGAGGGCAATCAAAATGCTGATACGGCCCACAATGAAATCGAGTTTGACACCCATGATCTAAGGTAAGTAATTCATAATGAGCTAGTATTCTAGTCATACTAGCTCATTATGCCTTTGTCTTGCAGGTTTTTATTTGTATTTTTTTATGTTTTTTGGGGGGTTAACAAAGGTGATTTGAGATTTTAGTGATTGGGTTTACATATACATAAACGGCTGCCTATACCTGCCCCCAGAGCACAAGCTGCTACGTCTTGGAATGTCTAAAAATGTTACGGTTATGAAATGCAAAGGTTCTATGAACAGCGACATTCCTGGCAGTCTTGTTTGGAAGAGTTCATGTCTCTACAATGACAGAATGTGAGGACGAGTTCTGACACTTCCTAGTTTTGAATGTCATACATGTGATTAATAATTCCGTCATGTGTTTTCATTGGGGAAGTACAGATATTATACTTCCTTTTCTTTCCCAGGGACTTTTTTTCATCTAGGAAAAATTAAATCGGTGTGTGACCACATTCTTTCAATAGACATTGTATTCTGTAGCTGCCTACTCATAGCAACCCTAACCCAATAGTAACCAGTACTTATATCTTTTAACAGCCAACCATGAGACAATAGCTGGAATCTCATCTCTACGTAGCTAAGTATTGGCTATTTATGTGTTTGTACATGGTCTACCCAACTCGGGGATGCCAACCGTCCGTATTTTTACGGACAGTTGGTAAAAACGGGCATTTTTTTTCCCCGTTCGTAAATGTCCGTGGTTGCGGGAATGTTTCAGTAAAAATAGCCGAGATTGGTTCGGCTTGGAACTGCACATGGAGATTGGAGACAGGGGGAGATTGGAGGCAGGGGGTGTTGATGGCTGCGGTGGTGCCACAGAGGAGGATGGAGGCAGGGGGCAATGGAAGCAGGGGGAGATTGGAGGCAGGGGGTGATTGATGGCTGCGGTGGGCACGCAGAAGGAGGATGCAGGGGGCAATGGAAGCAGGGGGAGATTGGAGCCAGGGGGTGATGAATGCGGTGGCAAGAGTAGGATGGAGGCAGGGGGCAGGATGAGATGGAGCAGGGGGTGATTGAGGCAGGGGGAGATGGCAGGCGCGTGGCACCGCAGAGTTGGAGGCAGGGGGCAATGGAGCAGGGGGCAGATTGGAAGCAGGGGGTGATGAGCAGAGATTGGAGGCAGGGGGCAATGGGAAGCAGGGTGAGATTGGAGGCAGGGAGATTGGAGGCAGGGGTGATGATGGCTGCGGTGGCACCGCAGAGTAGGATGGAGGCAGGGGGCAATGGAAGCAGGGGGAGATTGGAGGCAGGGTGATGATGGCTGCGGTTGGGCAATGCCACCAGCAGCAGGAGGAATGGAGGCAGGGGGCAATGGAAGCAGGGGGAGATTGGAGGCAGGGGGAGATTGGAGGCAGGGGTGGATGATGGCTGCGGTGGCACCGCAGAGTAGGATGGAGGCAGGGGGCAATGGAAGCAGGGGGAGATTGGAGGCAGGGGGGTGATGATGGCTGCGGTGGCACCGCAGAGTAGGATGGAGGCAGGGGGCAATGGAAGCAGGGGGAGATTGGAGGCAGGGGGTGATGATGGCTGCGGTGGCACCGCAGAGTAGGATGGAGGCAGGGGGCAATGGAAGCAGGGGGAGATTGGAGGCAGGGGGTGATGATGGCTGCGGTGGCACCGCAGAGTAGGTGATGGAAGCAGGGGGAGATTGGAGGCAGGGGGTGATGATGGCTGCGGTGGCACCGCAGAGTAGGATGGAGGCAGGGGGCAATGGAAGCAGGGGGAGATTGGAGCCAGGGGGTGATGATGGCTGCAGTGGCACCGCAGAGGAGGATGGAGGCAGGGGGTGTTAGTGGCAGGGGGTGTTGGTGGCACCGCAGAGGGGGGGGGGGATGGAGGCAGGGGCCTGGGGGGGATTGGAGGCAGGGGAAGATTGTGGCACTGCAGAGGGGGGTGAAGGCAGGGGGTGTTGGTGACAGAGGGTGATGTAACTAAATAATTTGCCCTTATTATATCAAAAATAACAAAAATATGTTTTTTTACCTTAAAGTGGATGTAAACCCACAATGTCACAATGTATTGTAGAGTATAAGATTTCCTATCATCTGTGCCCAGTCTTGCCACACAGAGTTAATCCAGATCTGAGAAATCCTCTTTTAATGTTCAGTGAAAATGAACAGAATTCCAGAAAAAAACCTGTCTAAATAAAAAGTCAGTTTCTCTCTTATTGCTTTGAGTGACAGGTTATTTACATATCTACCTTGGACATGTTTATCATATGTTATGTTTATCATAACATGAGGTGATTCACAGTATAAAAAGTGAGAAATCCACCCCTCCCCCACATAACACATCCTGGTAATATACAATGAACTTTGGATCACCTCATATTACGATAAACATAACATAACATATGATAAACATGTCCAAGCTAGATATGTAAATAACCTCTCACTCAAAGCAAGAACAGAGAAACGGACTTTATAATTTAGCAAGTTTTTATCTGGAATTCTGTTAATTTTCACTGAACATTATAAGAGGATTACTCAGAGCTGGATTAACTCTTTGTGGCAAGACTGGGCACAGATGATAGGAAATCTTATACTCTACATTGTGACATCCACTTTAATATCTAGCGTACTTGTTTGTAGCCTAAATACTGAAATGTGCACCTAAAAATGTAATTTAGTAACTTTTGTGAAATACCAGTAAAAACGTGGCTGCGCCGGTAAATTTCAATCTGGTAGGTTGGCAACACTGACCCAACTGTGATGCTTCAATTTTAAGCCTCATTCACATGGGGCGCTGAGGTCCGTAGTCTACGATAAGCTGTGTGCTGAATGCAGGCTGCCTGTGTAAAGCTGGCCATAGAGGAACCGGCCTAATTTCAATCCATGTGTGGATAGAAGTAGGGCTGGCAAAAAAAAAAAACGAATAGATTTAAAAATCGAGTTGGTAGGGCAAATCGATTCATATTTAAAAAAAACAAAAGGTTTTTTTTTTGTTTTGTTTTTAACCCTGTATTAAGGACATGGCCCGTCATATTACATGACAGAACATGGTCTGGCCGGTTCAGGGGGGGGGGGGCCACACAGGGGTTAAGTGTTCCCTAGGAAGTGATTCTTACTGTTAGGGGGCGTGGCTACACGTGACACATCACTGATGACCGTTCCCGAACACAGGGAATGGTCATCAGTGACAGTGTCACTAGGCAGAATAGGGGAATGCCTTGTTTACAAAGGCATTCCCCTGTTCTGCTTTGGCCGACCGCAATCGCGGGACTCCCAGGAACATCGAGTTCCCGGGGCCGCACTCGCGAGGCAGGCGGCGCCCACTGGGCGGCAGATTTAAATGGAAGTACCTGTACGCCAATCTGCCTGCCCTGCCTTTCTGTCGTGGCACGGCTGGGCACATGCACGTATAGGTACGTCCTGTGTAATTACCCAGCCATGGGCCGCGGGCGGGCGCGCTCCCGCGACCCAGTCCGAAGCGCCAGGACTCGCGGATCCGATCGCCGATGGAGTCCGGCGATTGGTCCCCGGAGCTGAAGAACGGGGAGAGCTGTGTGTAAACACGGCTTCCCCGTTCTTCACTGTGGTGGCATCATCGATTGCGTGATCCCTGTTATAGGGATACGCAATCGATGACATCACACCTACAGCAATAAAACTATCCCCTATTTTATAAACGCTATAAATTTTGCGCAAACCAACTGATAAACGCTTATTGCGATTTTTTTACCAAAAATATGTAGAAGAATACGTATCGGCCTAAACTGAGGAAGAAAAATATTTTTTTATATATTTTTGGGGGATATTTATTATAGCAAAAAGAAAAAATATTGCATTTTTTTTTAAATTGTCGCTCTATTTTTGTTTATAGCGCAAAAAAATAAAAACCGCAGAGGTGATTAAATACCACCAAAAGAAAGCTCTATTTGTGGGGAAAAAAAGAACGCCAATTTTGTTTTGGAGCCACATCGCACGACCGCGCAATTGTCTGTTAAAGCGACACAGTGCCGAATTGCAAAACCTGGCCGGGTCCTTTAGCTGACTAAAGGTCCGGGTCTTAAGCGGTTAAACTCATTTGGTCCCTTATCTGCAATAAATTAGCCTCAGAACTTGTGTTCGGGTTTAAAGGGATGAGGTGGCAACCCTACCGCCAACCCTCACCCAGCGGTAACAACTGGACTCCTCTTTTGTTCTTTGCCATTTTCATTCCTCCGTCTTCTGATGAATCTCTCTGCTATTTTGGATGGTGATCCTCCTACTACAGCTTCATCTCCATCCCCCTAAATACGGTGATTTCACAATGAGCGCCATGCATCACAGATGCCTCCATGTGTATGCCTACCAGGCGGATGTGTAACATTCAATGAATCAACACTTCTATTCACCAGGAAAGAATGAGAGGAGCAGGAAAAAAGAGGGCAGGAGATGACGGGCATACATAGGCCTGGAGGAGGATGGCGAGGGAGAGATGCACAAAGGGGGGAGAAGTGCAAACCAAGGAGGGGCAGCGCACATAAAGAAGAGCTACACACCGCAGATCTGATAGGAAGAGACAACACTGGGAGAGGAAGAGAATGGAGGAGGGGCGGACAGACAGGGAGGGAGGGGAGGGGGACATTGGTTGACGGATAATGAAGTTGTCTGACATCTGATTCAGCAAGAATGCCAAACACACAACATGACATTTAGGGCTCATTCACCCCCTGTCAGTCTGTATAGATCAGCGCAGGCTCAACGCAGGGGCGCGTGGAAAAACATCGCTTTCTGGGTGCCCTGTTCAGGTGGGTCACAGTGCATACAAAAATCACACCACAAAGGAAATGTGCATCTGCTGCGGCTACCAATTTGGAAGAGTTTCAAATTATTGGATGTACAAAATCATTATTATTTATCAATTTTGTACGTCCAGTGGATTGAAACTGAGAGCCGCAGCAGATGCATATTTCCTTTGTGGCGTGTTTTTTGTATGTATTTTATGGAAGCGTCTCCCCTGTATTAAGGTAAGGCACCACTTGGAATACCACTCCCAGAATTTATACACACATTTTTATTTATTTTTTGCAAGGGTTACAGTCCATTGTGTACAAAAGCAGACATGAACTGCACCATACCTCACCGCATAGGCGTGTGCACAGGGTGTGCCCCTGATGTTACCCCTGATAGTTCACCAAAAAAAAAACATATTTTATTATTATTTCTCCTAAAAATAAAAAAATAAAGAAAATGAATTGTAAAAATTAAAGGGGTTGTAAAGGTAAAAGTTTTTTCACCTTAAAGCGGTTGTATACCCTAAAAGTATTATTTTTTATTTAATTTTTAAACCTGCAAGGCAAGGGCATAATGAGCTAATATGACTAGCATACTAGCTCATTATCAATGACCTACCTTAGATCGAAAGCCCCCGCATCTGTCCTCAGACACGTCCTCCGTCACCGCCATGATACCCAGAGTGACTTCCGGGTATCGCCGCTCCGGCGCTGTTACTGGCCGGAGCGGCGATGACGTCACTCCCGCGCATGCGCACGGAGCGGCACGATCCCCACGCATGCGCACATTTCCCGCACTTTCCATTTAAGAGCCGCCGCGCTCAGTGTGCCTGCGCCGTTTTCTACGTAGACATCGGCGCCCACCTTTCTGCAAATATCTCCTTAAAGTGGGGGTTCACCCTCCAAAAAATGTCTAACATGACATGGAGCCGACTCATCCGACCGACAGTATGCCGGTGTTTTTTTGCTTTTTTCAGTACATACCTTGTTATTGCCACTTTTCACCCCCGGCTTTCCCACGGGACTGGGCGTTTCCAATCACAGGCTGTGATTGACATTCCTTAGACCGGCGCATACTGCGCGTCACGAGTTGCCGAAAGAACCTGAACGCCGGTGCGCAGGCGCCGTATAGAGCCGTGCTCGTGACGCGCAGTATGCGCCGGTCTAAGGAACGTCAAATGCCCAGTCCCGCGGGAAAGCCGAGGGAGAAAAGAGGCCATAACAAGCTATGTACTAAAAAAAAAAAACACTGGCATACTGTCGGTCGGATGAGTCGGCTCCATGTCATGTTAGAATTTTTTTTGAGGGTGAACCCCCGCTTTAACTACAGTATCTCTCCACCTGGGATTATCCTGCCATGAAGATCCACTTCCTGTTATAGGGTGACAACGCTCTGTCCCTGTCTCCAATTTGTGCCTATGCGTTGTCACCCGGGATGCTATAAATTTTTCTCTTCCTTATATGGTATGCAGGAATGGTCCACAATTTTATTATGGGTCCATAAAAATAAAAATAAATGAAATCTAATTTTTAACCGTTTCCCAAAGAGTTACAGTGAAGGCATGCCGTGAATGACATCTGTCACAGTTGCTTGTGCCCTCTAATGAACTGTCAATCCATCTAATAGCTGAAGTCATAACTGATCACAAGTTCAGCACCATGGCAACTGCATATCAGACGGTAAGATAGCAGCTTCCTTGGCTGTAAAGGAATGGAGGGTTTATTTCCACTGTGGAGGTGATATGCCACCTTCTGATTGCCTGTTTTTTGATCCCCCAAATGGGGATTTTACTGTAAAATGCCCCCGGACCGTGCTGCAGCCACATCTAATGCCTAGTACACACGATCGGTTCCTATGATGAAAACGGTCCGTTTTCATCGGACAAACCGATCGTGTGTGGGCCCCATTGTTTTTTTTTTTCCCCATCGGTGAAAAAAACTTAGAACCTGTTTTAAAATTATCTGATGGTAAGAAAAAACGATCGTCTGTGGGCAAGTCCATCGGTTAAAAATCAACGCATGCTCAGAATCAAGTCGGGAGCATTGAACTTCATTTTTCTCAGCACGTCGTTGTGTTTTACGTCACCGCGTTCTGACACAAACGTTTTTTTAACCGATGGTGCGTAGGCAAGACTGATGAAAGTCAGCTTCATCGGATATCTGATGAAAAAATCCATCGGTCCGTTTTCATCGGATGAACCGATCGTGTGTACAGGGCATAAGACGCAGTTGTGATGCGATCTCATTGTCTTGAAGTGACACACTGTATAAAATGTGTTGCACCTTAGCAATGTATACAGACGAATCCAGTGGCCATGATAACTTGCTGTCATGCCGTCCGGGGAGGTTAAAACACGGATCAAATGCCCCTTTTCCGTGCCATTTTCCTGCATTTGTTAACCTCTTGAGACCCGGACCTTTAGTCAGCTTTGCGATTCGGCACTGCGTCGCTTTAACAGACAATTGCGCGGTCGTGCGACGTGGCTCCCAAACAAAGTTAGCATCCTTTTTCCCCACAAATAGAGCTTTCTTTTGGTGGTATTTGATCACCTCTGCGGTTTTTATTTTTTGCGCTATAAACAAAAATAGAGTGACAATTTTGAAAAAAATGTAATATTTTTTACTTTTTGCTGTAATAAATAACCCCCAAAAATATATAAAAACATTATTTTTTCCTCAGTTTAGGCCGATACGTATTCTTCTACCTATTTTTGGTAAAAAAAAATCACAATAACTGTTTATCGATTGGTTTGCACAAAATTTATAGCGTTTACAAAATAGGGGATAGTTTTATTGCATTTTTGTTCATTATTATTTTTTTACTACTAATGGCGGCGATCAGCGATTATTTTTCGTGACTGCGGCATTATGGCGGACACATCGGACAATTGTGACACATTTTTGGGGCAATTGTCATTTTCACAGCAAAAAAATGCATTTAAAAAAAAATTGCAGTTTGGGAGTTAACCACAAGGGGGTGCTGAAGGGATTATGTGTGACCTAATGTGTGTTTACAACTGTAGGGGGGTGTGGCTGTAGGTGTGACGTCATCGATTGTGTATCCCTATAAAAGGGATCATGTGATCGATGACGCCACCACAGTGAAGAACGGGGAAGCTGTGTTTAAACACGGCTCTCCCCGTTCTTCAGCTCCGGGGATCGATCGCCAGCTTCGGACCGGGTCGTGGGAGCGCGCCCGCGACCCACGGCTGGGTACTAGCACAGCACGTACCTGTATGTGCATGTGCCCAGCCGTGCCATTCTGCCGACGTAAATGTGCAGGAGGCGGTCCTTAAGTGGCTAAAGCAGAACTTTGGGCCACCGTACAATTGAACCTTGCAGTGGATCCCCCTTCCTCCAGGGGCTGCATTCTGCTTCTGTCTGGGTGGATTGGACAATACTTACCTTTGTCCTGGCTCCTCCCCCAGGATGTGGGCGGGTCCGTGGCGCCCTACCTACAATACCATAGCTCCCAATTGTCCCTGACTTGGAGAAACGTCCCTCTTTCCTCCGCATTGTCCCTCATTTTGGTCTGATCTATAAAGTTGGATATAAAATACACTTTTTATCTTTCAAAAAGTGTTTCCCAGAGCTAAACCTTTCATCCAAAAATTCCAAATTGCTGCATTTGTAAATTTTAAAACCCAATATAAAGGAATAGAAGTGGTAAAAAAAAAGCCCTTGTGGGTTTAATTTACCTTTTTTTTCCTGCCATGAAGATAGACTTCCTGTTAGAGGGTGACAACTCTCTGTCCCTGTCTCCAAATTGTGCCCCTGCGTTGTCACCTTGTCACATGAGACATTACGAGTGTCGCCCTACCTACAATACCAATACCTTCCATATATAGAATCCACAGGAATTGTCCTCTAGTGATCAGTGGAGTGCCTGTAGAGGGTGCACATAGGAGATCAATACACAATGATTAGTACGGTCCGGATTTCCATCATTCTCTGATTACACACACAGCTCTCCCTCCCCATCTCCCAGGGTGTGTACACGTGACGGGGGCGGGCCCAGACAATGAGTGACAACACGTGGGCGTCTCCCGGTCTCTGCCAGACACATGGGGGCGGGTCCTGTCACATACACGGCCTAAGGGGAGGGACTTGACAGTGAGTGACACTCGCATAGGCGTCTCCCGGGCTGAGTCAGACACAGGGGGGCGGGTACCGGTATACGCACGCCTACAGTGGGGGAGGGCTCAGCGCAGACTGTGGGGAGGAGGGAGCAGCCGCCGGCCGGGCGTGAACCTCAATCCAAGGAAAGGCAAACTTCTCGGCCCGGGGCATCGGGGGGCTGCGCTGGGAAAGTGAGCCGGTACCCGGGGGATACGGACCTCCCGAACACCGCCATCCCCCCCCCTCTATGTGAGGGGGGTCCCTGGGGAATAGGAGACATCACACCCCATTGTGCTACCGGACAAGGTGAGTACCGGGAGGTGTGCGGGGTACAGCGATCAATACACAGAACCCCCCCCCCCCTCTGTACACGACCCCTTTATATCATCCATCCTGGAGGTCTCTGCATGTCATGTCCATAGAGGTGTGTGTGGGGAGAGATCGGATCCCATCCACATCTCATCACTCACAGGATCCTCATTGTGATCTCCCGTCATCCATCCCTCCCTCCCTCCCCCTTCTCTGTACACAGGATCCCCCCCTTCTCTGTACACAGGATCCCCCCCTTCTCTGTACACAGGATCCCCCCCCTCCCTGTACACAGGATCCCCCCCCCTCTCCATGTACACAGGATCCCCCCCTCCCTGTACACAGGATCCCCCCCCCCCTGTACACAGGATCCCCCCCTCCCTGTACACAGGATCCCCCCTCTCCATGTACACAGGATCCCCCCTCTCCATGTACACAGGATCCCCCCTCCCTGTACACAGGATCCCCCCTCCCTGTACACAGGATCCCCCCCCTCTCCATGTACACAGGATCCCCCCCTCCCTGTACACAGGATCCCCCCTCTCATGTACACAGCATCCCCCCTCTCCCTGTACACAGGATCCCCCCTCTCCCTGTACACAGGCTCCCCCCTCTCCATGTACACACTCCCCCCTCTCCATGTACACAGGATCCCCCCTCTCCATGTACACAGGATCCCCCCTCTCCATGTACACAGGATCCCCCCCCCTCCATGTACACAGGATCCCCCCTCTCCATGTACACAGGATCCCCCCTCTCCATGTACACAATCCCCCCCTCCCTGTACACAGGATCCCCCCTCTCCATGTACACAGGATCCCCCCTCTCCATGTACACAGGATCCCCCCTCTCCTGTACATGTACACAGGCCCCCCCTCCATGTACACAGGATCCCCCCTCTCCATGTACACAGGATCCCCCCTCCCTGTACACAGGATCCCCCCCCCTCCCTGTACACAGCAGGATCCCCCCTCTCCATGTACACAGCATCCCCCTCTCCCTGTACACAGGATCCCCCCTCTCCCTGTACACAGCATCCCCCCTCTCCCTGTACACAGGATCCCCCCTCTCCCTGTACACAGGATCCCCCCTCTCCCTGTACACAGGATCCCCCCTCTCCCTGTACACAGGCTCCCCCCTCTCCCTGTACACAGGCTCCCCCCTCTCCATGTACACAGGCTCCCCCCTCTCCATGTACACAGGATCCCCCCTCTCCATGTACACAGGATCCCCCCTCTCCATGTACACAGGCTCCCCCCTCCCTGTACACAGGACCCCCCCCCCTCCATACAGGGCCGCCATCAGGGGGGTACAGGCATTACACCTGTAAGGGGCCCGGGGGTCCCCAGGGGCCCGGATGGGAACAACCCTAAAAAAAAAAAAAAATTTTTTTTTTTTTTTTTTTTTTTTTAGGGGTTCAAAGGTCCCCAGGGCCCCGGAGGCCACCAAGGGCCCCAGATGACAAGCCCTTTTTTAAAAAAAATATATATTTTTTTTAATATATTTTTATTTTATTTTTTATTAAAGGGCCAATTTTTTTTCTTTTATTTTTTTTAGAGGTCCGGAGGTCCCTAGGGGCCCGGAGGCCACCAGGGCCCCAGATGGCAAGCCCTTTTTTTTATAAAAAAATATATATTTTTTTTATAAAAAAATATATTTTTTTATAAAAAAATATATTTTTTTATAAAAAAATATATATTTTTTTAATATATTTTTCTTTTATTTTTTATTAAAGGGCCAATTTTTTTTCTTTAATTTTTTTTAGAGGTCCGGAGGTCCACAGGGGCCCGGAGGCCCCCAGGGCACCGGATGGCAACCCCCCTTTTTTTTATTTATTTTCTATAAAAAAATATATATTTTTTAATATATTTTTATTTTATTTTTTTATTAAAGGGCCATTTGTTTTAGGGGTCTAGGGGCCCGTAGGCCACCAGGCCCCAGATGACAACCCCCTCTTTTTATTTTATATAAAAAAACATATTTTTTTAATATATTTTTCTTTTATTTTTTATTAAAGGGCCAATTTTTTTTCTTTTATTTTTTTAGAGGTCCAGAGATCTCCAGGGCCCCAGATGACAACCCCCCTTTTTTTATAAAAAAAATATATATTTTTTATATATTTTTTTATTTCTTTTATTTTTATATTTATATATATATAATATTATTATTATTATTAAAGGGCCCCCGGATGACAATCCTGCTTTTTTATATTTTTTTTTTTTACTTTTTTATATTATTTTATTTCTTTTTTTTTAATATATAGATGTATTTTTATTAAAGGGCTCAGGGTCCCCAGGGCCCCACGTGTCAAACCCCCGTTTTTATAATTGTATTTTTTATTTTTGTTTATATATTTTTTTTATATTTTTATTTTTTATTAAAGGGCCCAGAGGTCCCAGGGCCCTGGAAGGCAACCCCCTTGTTTTTTTCTATATAAATGTTTATTTCTTTTTTATATATATATTTTTTTATTTTTTTATTTTTTTTTAAAGGGCCCAGAGGTTTCTTTTTATTAAAGGGCCCAGAGGTCCCGAATGGAAAGCGACCTTTTTTTGTAATTTCCTTCTATATAAAAAAAATTAGGTCCCCGGGGCCCAAGTTGGCAACCACCCTTTTTAAAAAAAAAAAAAAAAATATATATATATATATATATATATATATATATTTATTTTTTTATTTTTATTAAAGGGCACAGAGGTCCCCAGGGCCCCGGATGGCTACTCCCCCCCCCCCTTTTTTATATATATTTTACTTTATTTCTTCTTTTTGTAAAGGGCCCCCCCGCTTCTCAATTCGCGGCAGCAGCCCCCCCCCGCTTCTTAATTTCATGCGACAGCACCCCGCGCCCCCCCCCCCCCGGTTCTCTGCTCCAGGGGCCCATGCCTGAAGCTGTGTAAGGCCCCAAAATTCCTGATGGCGCGCCCTGCCTCCATGTACACAGGATCCCCCCTCCCTGTACACAGGATCCCCCCTCCCTGTACACAGGATCCCCCCTCCCCCTGTACACAGGATCCCCCCCCCCTCCCCTGTACACAGGATCCCCCCTCTCCATGTACACAGGATCCCCTCTCCCTGTACACAGGATCCCCCCCTCTCCCTGTACACAGGATCCCCCCTCTCCCTGTACACAGGATCCCCCCTCTCCCTGTACACAGGATCCCCCCTCTCCCTGTACACAGGACCCCCCTCTCCATGTACACAGGATCCCCCCTCTCCATGTACACAGGATCCCCCCTCTCCATGTACACAGGATCCCCCCTCTCCATGTACACAGGATCCCCCCCTCCTGTACACAGGATCCCCCCTCTCCATGTACACAGGATCCCCCCTCTCCATGTACACAGGATCCCCCCTCTCCATGTACACAGGCTCCCCCCTCCCTGTACACAGGATCCCCCCCCTCCCTGTACACAGGATCCCCCCCTCCCTGTACACAGGATCCCCCCTCTCCATGTACACAGCATCCCCCCTCTCCCTGTACACAGGATCCCCCCTCTCCCTGTACACAGGATCCCCCCTCTCCCTGTACACAGGATCCCCCCCCCCTCCCCTGTACACAGGCTCCCCCCTCTCCATGTACACAGGCTCCCCCCTCTCCATGTACACAGGCTCCCCCCCTCTCCATGTACACAGGATCCCCCCTCTCCATGTACACAGGATCCCCCCTCTCCATGTACACAGGCTCCCCCCCTCCCTGTACACAGGACCCCCCCCCTCCATACAGGGCCGCCATCAGGGGGGTACAGGCATTACACCTGTAAGGGGCCCGGGGGTCCCCAGGGGCCCGGATGGGAACAACCCTAAAAAAAAAAAAAAAAATTTTTTTTTTTTTTTTTTTTTTTTAGGGGTTCAAAGGTCCCCAGGGCCCCGGAGGCCACCAAGGGCCCCAGATGACAAGCCCTTTTTTAAAAAAAATATATATTTTTTTTAATATATTTTTATTTTATTTTTTATTAAAGGGCCAATTTTTTTTCTTTTATTTTTTTTAGAGGTCCGGAGGTCCCTAGGGGCCCGGAGGCCACCAGGGCCCCAGATGGCAAGCCCTTTTTTTTATAAAAAAATATATATTTTTTTTTATAAAAAATATATTTTTTTATAAAAAAATATATTTTTTTATAAAAAATATATATTTTTTTAATATATTTTTCTTTTATTTTTATTAAAGGCCAATTTTTTTTCTTTAATTTTTTTTAGAGGTCCGGAGGTCCACAGGGGCCCGGAGGCCACCCCCCAGGCACCGGATGGCAACCCCCTTTTTTTATTTATTTTCTATAAAAAAAATATATATTTTTTAATATATTTTTATTTTATTTTTTTATTAAAGGGCCATTTGTTTTAGGGGTCTAGGGGCCCGTAGCCCACCAGGCCCCAGATGACAACCCCCTCTTTTTTATTTTATAAAAAAACATATTTTTTTAATATATTTTTCTGTTATTTTTTATTAAAGGGCCAACCCTTTTTTTATGTCTGTTATATTTTTTTAGAGGTCCAGAGATCTCCAGGGCCCCAGATGACAACCCCCCTTTTTTTTATAAAAAAATATATATTTTTTATATATTTTTTTATTTCTTTTATTTTTATATTTATATATATAATATTATTATTATTATTAAAGGGCCCCCGGATGACAATCCTGCTTTTTTATATTTTTTTTTTTTACTTTTTTATATTATTTTATTTCTTTTTTTTTAATATATAGATGTATTTTTATTAAAGGGCTCAGGGTCCCCAGGGCCCCACGTGTCAAACCCCCGTTTTTATAATTGTATTTTTTATTTTTGTTTATATATTTTTTTTATATATTTTATTTTTTATTAAAGGGCCCAGAGGTCCCAGGCCCTGGAAGGCAACCCCCTTGTTTTTTTCTATATATAAATGTTTATTTCTTTTTATATATATATTTTTTTTATTTTTTATTTTTTTTTAAAGGGCCCAGAGGTTTCTTTTTATTAAAGGGCCCAGAGGTCCCGAATGGAAAGCGACCTTTTTTTGTAATTTCCTTCTATATAAAAAAAAATTAGGTCCCCGGGGCCCAAGTTGGCAACCACACTTTTTTTAAAAAAAAAAAAAAAATATATATATTAATATATATATATATATATATTTATTTTTATTTTTATTTAAAGGGCACAGGAGGTCCCCAGGGCCCCCGATGGCTGACTCCTACCCCCCCCCTTTTTTATATATATTTTACTTTATTTCTTCTTTTTGTAAAGGGGCCCCCCCGCTTCTCAATTTCGCGGCAGCAAGCCCCCCCCGCTTCTTTAATTTCATGCGGGACAGCACCCCGCGCACCCCCCCCCCCCCCGGTTCTCTGCTCCAGGGGCCCCATGCCCTGAAGCTGTGTAAGGGGCCCCAAAATTCCTGATGGCGGCCCTGCCTCCATGTACAACAGGATCCCCCCTCCCTGTACACAGGATCCCCCCTCCTGTACACAGGATCCCCCCTCCCTGTACACAGGATCCCCCCTCCCTGTACACAGGATCCCCCCCTCCCTGTACACAGGATCCCCCCCTCCTGTACACAGGATTCCCCTCTCCCTGTACACAGGATCCCCCCTCTCCCTGTACACAGGATCCCCCCTCTCCTGTACACAGGATCCCCCCCCCCTCTCCATGTACACAGGATCCCCCCCCTCTCCATGTACACAGGATCCCCCCTCCCCTGTACACAGGACCCCCCCCCTCTCCCTGTACACAGGATCCCCCCTCCTGTACACAGGATCCCCCCCCCTCCATATGTACACAGGATCCCCCCCTCTCCATGTACACAGGATCCCCCCCCCTCTCCATGTTACACAGGATCCCCCCCTCTCTATGTACACAGGATCCCCCCCTCTCCATATGTACACAGGATATCCCCCCCCTCTCCATGTACACAGGATCCCCCCCCCTCTCCATGTACACAGGATCCCCCCCTCTTCCAGGATGTACTCCATATGTACCCCCTCCATATGTACCCCCTCTCCATATGTACACAGGATCCCCCCCTCTCCATATGTACCAGGATATCCCCCCCTCTCCATTGTACACAGGATCCTCCCAATGTACCCTCTCCATGTACACAGGATCTCCCCCCCCCCTCCCATGTACACAGGATCTCCCCCCCTCTCCATGTACACAGGATCTCCCCCCCCTCTCCATGTACACAGGATCCTCTCCATGTACACAGGATCCCCCCCCCCTCTCCATGTACCCCTCCCCCCCCTCTCCATGTACACAGGATCCTCCCCCCCTCCCATGTACACAGGATCCTCCCCCCCTCTCCATGTACACAGGATCCCCCCCCTCTCCATGTACACATGGATCCCCCCCCTCTCCATGTACACAGGATCCCCCCCCTCTCCATGTACACAGGATCCCCCCCCTCTCCATGTACACAGGATCCCCCCCCTCTCCATGTACACAGGATCCCCCCCCTCTCCATGTACACAGGATCCCCCCCTCTCCATGTACACAGGATCCCCCCCTCTCCCATGTACACAGGATCCCCCCCCCCTCTCCATGTACACAGGGATCCCCCCCCCTCTCATGTACACAGGATCCCCCCCCCCCTCTCCATGTACACAGGATCCCCCCCCCCTCTCCATGTACACAGGATCCCCCCCCCCCTCTCCATGTACACAGGATCCCCCCCCCTCTCCATGTACACAGGATCCCCCCCCCCTCCCCCTCTCCATGTACACAGGATCCCCCCCCCCTCTCCATGTACACAGGATCCCCCCCCCCCTCCTCCATGTACACAGGATCCCCCCCCCCCTCTCCATGTACACAGGATCCCCCCCCCCTCTCCATGTACACAGGATCCCCCCCCCTCTCCATGTACACAGGATCCCCCCCCTCTCCTCCTCCCCTCCATGTACCACAGGATCCTCCCCCCCCCCCTCTCCATGTACACAGGATCCCCCCCCTCTCCATGTACACAGGATGTACACCCCCCCCCTCCCCCCCCCCTCTCCATGTACACAGGATCCCCCCCCCTCTCCATGTACACAGGATCCCCCCCCCCCTCCATGTACACAGGATCCCCCCCCCCCTCCATGTACACAGGATGTACCCCCCCCCCCCCCCATGTACACCCCCCCCCCTCTCCAGGATCCCCCCCCCCCTCCATGTACACAGGATCCCCCCCCCTCCCCCCTCCATGTACACAGGATCCCCCCCCCCCCCTCTCCATGTACACAGGATCCCCCCCCCCCCCCCTCCATGTACACAGGATGTACACAGGATCTCCCCCCCCCCTCTCCATGTACACAGGATCCCCCCCCCCCTCTTCATGTACACAGGATGTACCCCCCCCCCCTCTCCCCCCCCCTCTCCATGTACACAGGATCCCCCCCCCCCCTCTCCATGTACACAGGATCCCCCCCCCCTCTCTCCATGTACACAGGATCCCCCCCCCCCCTCTCCATGTACACAGGATCCCCCCCCCCCCCTCTCCATGTACACAGGATCCCCCCCCTCTCCTCTCCATGTACACAGGATCCCCCCCCCCTCTCCTCTCCATGTACACAGGATCCCCCCCCCTCTCCTCTCCATGTACACACAGGATCCCCCCCCTCTCCTCTCCATGTACACAGGATCCCCCCCCCTCTCCTCTCCATGTACACAGGATCCCCCCCCTCTCCTCTCCATGTACACAGGATCCCCCCCCCCTCTCCATGTACACAGGATCTCCCCCCCCCCCCTCTCCATGTACACAGGATCCCCCCCCCCTCTCCATGTACACAGGAAACCCACATGCAGCATCCGGGATATACACAGGACGGGAAACCCACATGCAGCATCCCGGGATATACTATGTGTCTGTATACAGTGTGTGTATATATATGAATACAATGTGTGTATATAGTGTGTACAATGTATCTATCACACTGCACAACTTGTTACAGGAAAGGCTTCCACACACAATCTCAGGCTTCCTTCTTTCTTTCCCCTTTACATTCCCTTCTTTTTCTTCACTTTACCTTGTGTCCCCTCCTGGTCTTTTCACCAATCCAAATTTTTCATCTCCTTACGTTCTTTCCCTTTTTTCCTTCCCCCCCCTTTTTTTTTTCCTCCCCCTCCCCTTTTTTTCCCTTCCTTCCTTCCTTCCTTCCTTCCTTCCTTCCTTTTTTTTTCCCTTCCTTCCTTCCTTTTTTTTCCTTCCTTCCTTCTTTTTTTTCCCCTTCCTTCCTTCTTTCTTTTTTTTTTCCTTCCTTCCTTCCTTCCTTCTTTCTTTCTTTTTTTTTTCCCTTCCTTCCTTCTTTCTTTTTTTTTCCCCTTCCTTCCTTCCTTCTTTTTTTTTTTCCCCTTCCTTCCTTCCTTCTTTTTTTTTTTTCCCCTTCCTTCCTTCCTTCTTTTTTTTTTTCCCCTTCCTTCCTTCCTTCTTTTTTTTTTTTCCCTTCCTTCCTTCCTTCTTTTTTTTTTTTCCTTCCTTCCTTCCTTCCTTCCTTCCTTTTTTTTTTTCCCTTCCTTCCTTTTTTTCCCTTCCTTCCTTTTTTTTTTTTTTTTTTTTCCCCTTTCCTTCCTTTTTTTTTTTTTTTCCCCTTTCCTTCCTTTTTTTTTTTTTTTTCCCCTTCCTTCCTTCCTTCCTTCCTTCCTTTCTCTTCTTTTTATTTTTTTTTCCTTCCTCTTCTTTTTTTTCCCTTTTCCCCTCCCTTCTTTTCCTTCCTGTCTCTTTATCCTTTCTTTCCTTTTCCCTCATTTCTATTTTTTTTTTCTATCTCCTTTTTTTTTTTTTTTTTTTCCTTCCTTCCCTTTTTTTCCTTTCTTCCCCTCCCCTTACCTCCCCTTACCTCTCCTCCTCTCTTCATTCAATTTGTACTCTTATTATCTTTAACTTTTAAAACACAACAAAGGATCCCATTTGTAAACATCTGTCTGTGTGTGATCTCTTCCTAGCAGTAAAGTGTCTCCTTGGTGTCGTATTTCCATGTTATCTCTAATCCCCCCCCCCCCCCCTCCGAGATCAAAGATTTCCTTATGATTTCCCATGCCCTGAACTGATCCACCCAACACTGCTTGTTTATCCAGCAAGAAATTCTGTGAACTTCTTGTAAATGCAGAGAGAGAGTCCCCCCTAAAACACTCCTTTTCCATGGGTTAGTATGGTTGTCACCCTAGAACAGGAAGTGAGTTAATGGCAGGATCGACAGGTTAAAAACCGCTAGCGGCTGAATAAAGGGTTAAATGTGCCCAAAAAAAGCAGCTGCCGAAGCGCTGCCCATTCATAAACCGCTCCAAAGATCCTCCAAGCGCACTGCTCCAGTTTGAAACCACTCAGGCTCTCACACTGGGCTGCAGATGAGGATTTTTTTTTAGGCGCTTTTTTTGTTTTTTTTTTTTTGTTTTTTTTTAGCGCTTTAAAAACACCTCACTGTGAAAGGGGTCTAAACGCGTTGCAAAATTGTGGTTAATGCCGCGTACACACGATTGGAAATTTCGACAAGAAAAGCCCAACGTGAGCTTTTGGTCGGAAATTCCGACCGTCTGTATGCAGTTCCGACTCACAAAAAAAAAACCACGCATGCTCAGAATCAAGCAGAGGAGCCAAACTGCCTATTGAACTTCATTGATCTCGGCTCGTCGTAGTGTTGTATGTAATCGCTTTCTTGGCGTTCGGAATTTCCGACGTGTGACCATTTGAACAAGTTTGAGACAAAATTCCTTTTCGGAAAAATATCCACGGTTTTGTTGTCGGAATTTCCGATCGTGTGTACGCGGCATTAGGCGCGTTTTTTTTTTTGGAGCTGCTCTTCTCCTGGGGGGAAAACATTTACAAGCGACACTAAAGGTACATGTTTTTTCAACTTAATGCATCCTATGCATTTAAGGTGGGGGAAAAAAAAACATCCGACAATACCGGGCCCCCCTTTTACCTACCTGAGCCCATTCACCTGCCGTGCTCGCCCCCGACATCCTCTTCGCCACTCAGCCTGGTCGTTGATTGGCTAGAGTGGATGGATTGAAAGCAGAGAGCAGCCATTGGCTTACGCTGCTGCCAATCACATCTAATGACCCGGGGGGCGGGCCCGAGTGATAGTGAGCCACCGGCTGTATTACGGGAGCACCCCCGCAAGAACTAGTCACCATGCAAGCTTGCATGAAGGTGGAAAGTTCTTGCGGGGAGGACCAGAGACAGCTGCCGAGGGACCCCAGAAGATGAGGATCGGGGCCACTCTGTGCAAAACAAACTGCACAGTGGAGGTAAGTATAACATGTTTGTTATTAAAAAAATAAGCAATAATCTCTGTACTATTGGCATTTTTACAGTGATCGTTGCTATAAAAATGCACTGATTACTGTGAAAATGACAGTGAAGGGGTTAACCACTAGGTGGCGCTTTAGGGGTTTAAAGGGGTTGTAAAGCTATTTAGGGGAAAACAAATGTACCTTTACAACAAGGTGGATTGTTCTTGCAGGGAGCACCAGAGACAGCCGCCAAGGGACCCCAGAAGAGGAGGATCGGGGCCACTCTGTGCAAAACAAGCTGCACAGTGGAGGGAAGTATAAAACATGTTATTTAACCACTTCAATACCGGCCCATTGACAATTGACTGCCAGAGATGGGATCTCCCATCCTAAGTGGCATTCAGATTTCCTCTTCTTCAGCCAGCGATTCTGCACGACATAAGAATGATCATAGCGGCGGTTCCGCCGCTTGATCGTTCTTACAGGCCGCGGGAGGGGACATCCCCCCCCCCCCCTCCCACCGCCATCCGGTGCTTCTCCGGGCTCTCCCGTGCCACCAGGGGCCCGGAGAACGAATCGTCCAGCGTCGGCAGGAAGCATAGAGATGACTGGTGACCAGATGGTCACCAGTCATCTCTATGACCGTCGGAGGACCCGGGCGCGATGTGATGACGTCACGCCCGGGTCCTCGTAAGTAAACAAAGCCGCGATTGCGGCTGTAAGCCACCATTCATGAGATCAGTGAATTTATTTTTTCACCGATCTCATGGTTTCCAGCCTGGAGGAGAGATGTGGGGTCTTATTGACCCTGCATCTCTCCTTAAAGAGGACCTGTCACACACATTCCTATTACACGGGATGTTTACATTCCTTGTAATTGGAATAAAAGTGGAAAAATTTTTTTTTTTTTTAAAAAGTCAAAAAAATCAATAAAAGATAAAAAAATAAAAAAATTAAAATGCCCCTGTCCCCGATAGCTCGCGTGCAGAAGCGAACGCACACGTAAGTCCCGACGACATATGTAAACGCCATTTAAACCACATGAGTGAGGTATCGCCGCGTGCGTTAAGAGTGCCTGCAACGAATCTAGCACTAGATCTCCTCTGCAAAGCGTTGCCTATGGAGATTTTTAAGTACCGAAGTTTGGCGCCATTCCATGAGTGTGCGCATAATTAAAGCGTGACATGTTGGGTATCTATTTACTCGGTGTAACATAATCTTTCGCAAAAAAATTGGGCTAACTTTACTGTTTTGTTATTTTTTTTAATTCATGAAACAATTTTTTTTTACAAAAAAAAAAGGCGTTTGAAAAATGATTGCGTAAAAGCCGTGCGAGATAAAGCGTTGCAATGACCGTCGTTTTATTCCCTAGGGTGTCTGCTAAAAAAACATATATAATGTTTGGGGGTACTGAGTAATTTTCTAGCAAAAGAATGATGATTATTACATGTAGGAGAGAAGTGTCAGAATAGGCCCGGTATGGAGGTGGTATAAAAGCCCGGTATTGAAGTGGTTAAAAAAAAATTTTCTCTTTACAATCCCTTTAAAATGAACCAACACTGTAGACCCCCCCCCCCCCCCTCTGATCCCTGCTGTACTGACCTCCGTGGGTGATGAACGGTCACCCCTTCCTGATCCGTGGTTTGCGTACCTTTGTGGGTTATTGAGTTGGATTGATCAGAACGATTCTGGTTGGTTGAATGAGTCATGTGCCAGCCAATCGGAAGCATTCTTATCCGTCCCAGAAGCCCCGCAGAATGAAGGGGATGGAGAGCTCAAAGCTGTGTGGGCACTGACTGCTCATAACCCATGGAGGTAGGTGGGTACAGCAGGGATGGGGGTGTATAGTTCATTATTATTATATATTTTTTTGCATTCTTTGGGGGGGGGGGGGAATGAATGGAGACCCAACATCTAAGAACTGATAAGCTGCATTCTATTCATGGGTCGACTAACAACTCATGGGGCCCCTGAGCAATAGAAGATTATGGCAGAGAATGTTTCCCCAATGGGGCTTTAGGGCAGCTCAATTGAAAATGGTATGACAGTTAGATCCACAGCCTATTGGAAAGCACAAGCGTATATACTATACTAACGTGTTTCGACCAAAAGGTCTTCTTCAGAGGGTTTTTGTCATAGCTGAAAAATAATTTAGAAGATTATGGGGCCCCCAGGCTTACAGATGGCTACCACGCCAGGAGGCAGGGCAGCTAAAATGAAAAGCATGTCGGTTTCGGACATATCAGGGACAGATTTTTACATACTGTCCCTGGTTTTATTGAGCCTGGCAACCCTGATGGGGGCCCCCTAGTGGCATGGGGCCCCTCGGGCAGTGCCCGAGAGACCCAATGGTCAGTCCGCCCCTGATTCTATTACATTCCTGGGGGTTTACTTTGCGTAAAACAAATGACTTGGGCTGTACCTGATCATTAGATTGTTGGGCACTGTGGCAAATTATTAACCGCGTTTCGTATCGTTCTCTGCACTCGGAATGCGTCGATCTGTCTTAATGAGTCCCAGCTTGCCAAAGATAAGCAGTCGCATGCTGGAAGTTGTAGATCTGCAATATTAAGCAATGTATGTAATGTATGTGAAATCTCATCGAGAAGCTGCTTATTATATAATGCCAATTCCCATCTGCTTCCTTTTTGTGCACAAGAGCTTGCACTCTGCTCACTGGACGTCTCTTCCCAGCCTTGTGCTGCCGATCTCCCGCATACCTCGTTCAGGTCTGTGAACATTATCTAGGCCAAAATATTTACTGTCCCACCTCCCCCTCACCTCTTCACTCCTGGCGGTGGGCATGTCCTGGCCTGCTGCACCTTCCGAGGAATCGCATGGGAATCTCCTGATTTGTTGCTTCCATGCCTTATGAGGGCTTACTTCACACCGCTGCTTGGAGATCCTTATTGGGTGACTGAATCTGCTCTGCAGTTTGGTTTCCCATAGACAGAGAGATCTGCAGATTTCCGTCTGCCCGTTGCTGTACAGCTCGGTCTGTTGTGGCTTTTCTGGATGACTGGAAATGGCCCCAAAAACGGCCATAAACCACTTAAGACCCGGACCAACATGCTGCTAAATGCCCAGAGGCGTTTTTACAATTCGGCACTGCGTCGCTTTAACAGACAATTGCGCGGTCGTGCGACGTGGCTCCCAAACAAAATTCACGTTCTTTTCTTCCCACAAATAGAGCTTTCCTTTGGTGGTATTTGATCGCCGCTGCTATTTTTATTTTTTGCGCTATAAACAAAAATAGAGCGACATTTTTGAAAAAAAAAAATCAATATACTAAATTTTTAGTCAAACATTTAGGCCAAAATGTATTCAGCTACATGTCTTTAGTAAAAAAAATTAGCTACCTAGCGGCAACAGCGACACTAATACAGCTATCAGAAAAACGATCGCTTAGTGACGCTGGCAATAGGGGGGTGAAAGGGTTAACTAGGGCGGTGATCAAGGGGTTAAAACTTTATTAGGTCCAGGGTAGCCCTGTACACCCCCCCCCCCCCCAAACACTAACTGCCTGTCACACTGACACTAAATGCAGTGATCAGTAAATATATGATCACTGCAATCAGTGACAGTGTGACAGGGGGGTGGGGGTGTTCGGAAGGGGTTAATGTGCCTATGTGTACTGGTGTCAGTGTAGTGTTAGTGCAACTTACTTGTGATGTCTTCTCTCCTCTCGTCGGATCGAAAATACCGCCGAGAGGAGAGCTGACATCACTTCCTCTGCCTGTGTTTACATTACACAGGCAGAGGGCGGGCAAAGCGGATTCGCTGGGAGCGATCGCGAGGTGGCGGACAGAAACCAACAGCCGCCCCCTCATCCCGGATCGCTCCCAGAGGCTTACCGACCGCCGCATGTAGCGGGGGGTCCCGATCGGACCCCTGACCTGCGGGAAGGCAGGGACGTACATGTACGTCCATCTGCCTGTACGTGCCATTCTGTGGACGTAAATATACATGCGGCGGGCGTTAAGTGGTTAAAGAGCAACTGTCATCTCTGTCCCTCAGCGGCTCTTCCTCTGACCCGTTGTTGACAAAGTATGAACAGCGATCTGTCATTTCCTCTAGTCAGTCCCACCCCCCTTCAGTTAGAACACACCCAGGGAACATAATTAACCCCTTCCCCGCCCCCTAGTGTTAACCCCTTCCCTGGATTACAGTAATCCAATGCATTTTTTTTTAGCACTGATCGCTATACAAATGACAATGGTCCCAAAGATGTGTCAAGTGTCTGAAGTGTCCGCCATAATGTCACAGTACTGAAAAAAATCGATGATCGCCGCCATTACTAGTAAAAAAAAAAATATTAATAAAAATGCCATAAAACTATCCCCTATTTTGTAAACGCTATAAATTTTGCACAAACCAAACACTTATTGCGTTTTTCATTTATTTTTTCGTAAAAAATTTCGAAGAATACGTATCGGCCTAAACTGATGAAAAAAAGTTTTTTTTATATATTTTTTGGGGGATATTTATTATAGTAAAAAGTAAAAAATATTCATTTTTTTTTTTTTTTTTTTTGCGAAATCTTCGCTCTATTTTTGTTTATAGCGCAAAAAATAAAAACCGCAGAAGTGATCCAATACCACCAAAAGAAAGCTCTATTTGTGGGAAAAAGGGACACCAATTTTGTTTGGGAGCCACGTCGCACGATCGCACAATTGTCAGTTAAAGCAACGCAGTGCCGAATCGCAAAAAGTGTCCCGGTCATTGACCAGCAAAATGGTTCGGGGGTGAAGTGGTTAAAATAAATTTTGATTAAAATCAAAAATCTGATCAAAATACATAAATTTTTATTTATTTTTTCACCCTTATGTGTGTATATATTATATTCTATATCTGCGTATTTAGCAATTTTTGGCTTTTGTGTGGGCGTTTTTGTTTTTTGTTTTTCCTGTTGTGTCTCTAGAAATCTTTGGTTTCCAGTGTTCAGGTACTTGGTAGAGGAACTAGGAGGGGGCTCTCACCCATGTCAGTCCACATTAAACTGATATTTGCTAGTAGGCTGAATGGCCCAGTCACTTCTTATGTGTCAGGAGGACAGCCCTGAACATGCGCGCTCGGCTCTCTCCTCCTGCCGTTTTATTGGGAGGAAAGCTTTGCTCTCTCTGTTGGGATTTCAGTTATTTTATAGCGCTCTGATTTGGCCTAAACTGAGGAAAAAATATATATTTTTTATATCTTTTTGGGGGATATTTATTATAGTAAAAAGTAAAAAAAAAAATTGTGTTTTTTTTTCAAAATTGTCGCTCTATTTTTGTTTATAGCGCAAAAAAATAAAAAGCGCAGAGGTGATCAAATGTCACCAAAAGAAAGCTCTATTTGTGGGGAAAAAAGGACACCAATTTTGTTTGGGAGCCACGTCGCACAACCGCTCAATTGTCGGTAAAGCGGCGCAGTGCCGACGCAGTATGTGTGCAGCCATGTTTGCTCCGAGTGCATCTTATCTCAGCAGCTGTAGAAAGGACGGAAAGTCATTGAACCTCGAGCTTCCTCTATCGCTTTATCTGCAAATCCCAATATTCCAGGGTTTGACAAATTTAGCTTGGAGTCAAGGAGCCAGCTAAAAAAGTTAGGAGCCAGAAAACGCACCCCGTCCCGCCAAGCTCGCGCGCAGAAGCGAACACCCCTGGACCCCTTTACATTGCACAGCACCTCTAGACCCCTTTGCATTTTACAGCACCCTGCGCCTCTGGACCCTATTACATTACACAGCGCTTGCACCTCTGGACCCCTTTACATTACACAGCACCTCTGGACCCCTTTACATTACACAGCACCTCTGGACCCCTTTACATTACACAGCACCTCTGGACCCCTTTACATTGCACAGCACCTCTAGACCCCTTTGCATTTTACAGCACCCTGCGCCTCTGGACCCATTTACATTACACAGCACCCTGCGCCTCTGGACCCCTTTACATTACACAGCACCCTGCGCCTCTGGACCCCTTTACATTACACAGCACCCTGCGCCTCTGGACCCCTTTACATTACACGGCACCCTGTGCCTCTGGACCCCTTTACATTACACGGCACCCTGCGCCTCTGGACCCCTTTACATTACACAGCACCCTGCGCCTCTGGACCCCTTTACATTACACAGCACCCTGCGCCTCTGGACCCCTTTACATTACACAGCACCCTGCGCCTCTGGACCCCTTTACATTACACAGCACCCTGCGCCTCTGGACCCCTTTACATTACACAGCACCCTGCGCCTCTGGACCCTACCGTACAGACCACAGCTACAGTGCACAGACCCCCCTAGCAATACAGACCCCCCCACAATATAGACAACCCCATATAGTACAGACCCACCTAACAATACAGACCTCCTAGAGTGAAGACCCCCCCACAGTACAGTAGTAGTGGCTTTGCAGGGGGAGGGGTATTGTAAGCTGCATCTGAACCAGTCAGCACACTGGCACCCGGCGCCATGACAGACCCTTCCCTTCAGACCCACCCATGTACCTCAGACCACACATGAAGAGAACAAGGTAGTGGCTTTGCAGGAGAAGGGGTAATGCGAGCCGCACCTGAGCCAGTCGGCAGACCCGGGACCCGGCGCCATGATGATCCCATTCTCTCGGTGGTAGCGCGGACTCTTGGCTCTGATCAGTCTCGGCAGCCGCTGTCACAGCCGAGCAGAGAGTGAAGCCGCCTCCCCCTCGGGAGGCGGCTTCACTCTCTGCTCGGCTATGAAAACCACTGTAGAGACTGATCAGAGCTGTGACCACGGAGAGGACAGAATGTGATGGTTGCGCCTGGTCCTGGGTGTGCCGACTGGCTCAGGTGCAGCTCGCAATACCCTCCACAAAGCCACTACCTCGGGCTCTACAGGGTGTGACTGCTTCGTGCTGCCACTGCCTTAACCCACGGCACTGTCTTCAGTCGCGTGAGGGGCGCCGCCAGCCTGACACCCCCCAGTGGGTGTCACCCAGGGCGGCCCACCCCGCTCGCTCCAGTCCCTTAGGAAGCATAGGCCGCAAAACCGCGGCCTCATTTAGCGGCCATCGCGTCATTACGAGATCGCGGGTGGGGGGGGCGTCCGACACGCACAGGATACCCCAGCTCTGCTGCCCCGGGCGCCAGGTCGATAATTCTAGGCGCAACGGCGACCTGGCGCTCGGAATTTGTCGAACCCTGCAATATTGAATACAAGAACAAACACATGGAAGAGGAAACTTGGGGCGGGGGCAATGTCGATGTCTTATCAAAGATTACAAACTCTGTAATCTTGAATACACCACTCCTAAAGCCCCCTTCCCATTGAGGGAGCTTTTTTAATACCAGCAACCAAATGCCCCAGTGTGAAAGAGGTCTTAAAATCCGTGGCAGTCAATGTTTGGCGGCGCTAAGTAATTTTCTATCAAAAGATACGGATTTTAACCAGTAAGCAAAACATGTCAGAAAAAGACTTGGGCATTAAGGGGGTTAAAGCAGGGCTCGACAAAATCCGGTCGCAATTGCGACAAGAAATAGTGCCCGGGAAAGCTTAGGCCTGTAGAAGGCCGCAAAGCCGCGGCCTCAATTACCAGGAGGTGGGGGCACACAGAGACACAGGATCCTGTGTCTCCGTGCGCCCGTCCCGGCCGGTAATTGAGGCCGCGGCTTTGCGGCCTTCTGCAGGCCTAAGCTTCCTTCTGTGCTTTATTGTGGTGCGCTATCCTGTCGGGCATAGTCCCTGCCGCCAACGGGCTTTCATCCGTCCAAAAAAAGTGACGAAAATAGATCATTTGTTGTTCCATTGCATTGGATGAAAAACGGACGAATGGTCCGTATTCATGGGTGCTCAACCTGTGGCCCTCCAGCTGTTGCAGAACTACAAGTCCAAAGTACAAACGCGCATGCTTGGAAGCAATGCTCACCAAACGAGACGTTAACAGGAGGTGCCCAAAGGGCGGAAAAATCAAGTAGTACGCAACTACGTGTTTGTTGGCCGACAATTGTGTGCCGTTTGTATGCAAGACAAGTTCCTGGCCAACTTTTTCCAAAAATCCACTGCAACCAAAACTGAGCTTTGCGTTCGCTGTGTCAAAGTTGTTTTTGAATGCAAGGTCATTGGAAGCCATCGCGGCCTGTGATCAATGAATGGCTTGTGTGTGTGGCCGGGATATGTCGTAACAATACACAACAGATTTCTATTAGTCCTTGAGCTTCCTCCAGACGGATAATGAGAGCAGCTTTGGAACAATGATTTATTCCCTCGTTCTGATTAACTGTCACATGGCTTGCCAGACAGATTTCTCATTTTTGTTATCCTCGGTTACCGTTACATTCGGTCAGCTGAGGTTTTTGCGACTTGTTCTGACTGGCGTTTAAAGCAAATCTATAGTAAGTGTTAATGACCCTGTCATGTTCCAAACACCAATAGTTATGCTGTAGCCCAGGCACCTGTCTGTTTTCAGACTGGAAGCCTTTTATTTTCCAATCAAAGGCTGGGGTGGCTCTTAAAGTGGTAGTAAACCGCCATTTTTTTTTACTTGCAAGGTAAAGGTATAATGTGCTAGTATGCATCGCATATTGGCACATTATGTGAACCTTACCTTAAATCAAAGCCCTCCAGTGATGTGTTATCACCAGTGACGAGGCTTGCACCTTCACTCAGTGGCAGGTGGGGAAGTGTTAGGATAGGGGGCGCTAGACCCCACCCTTCCTTTTTGACACCTTCAACTTCTTATAAGCCCTACCCTTATAAAATCCTGTTCCCTGTATTCCACTTACTTCCTCCTATAGTGTCAGGAGTATATGGCCCCGGCGTTGCGGGACGGAGTCCGCGGCCCCAGGGTTGCGGGTCCAGTAATGACAGCAGTTTTCCTCCAACCCCCCCCCGCTGGGTGGTCCATCACTTACCGGTCTGTGGTGTCCTCTCCCCCTGTGTCCCCCTCCAGTGTGGGAAGCCGCAGCTCCGGTGTTTGCTCCTCATGCTTCCTATGGTCTGTGTCTCCTCTTCCGCTAAAGCGTTTGGCATCCAATAGGATCACCTGGCGCTTTGACTAATCAAGAAACAGGTCTTACGGACTTGCCTCCTGATTGGCAGGGAGGCACTGTAGTGGGAAAATTTGCTGTGGTCGCATAACTGGGTGGGATTGTGGCGCACTCTCTGCGCCACAAGCCCACCCTTCTTTGAAGCCTATTAGAGCCTCTGGTTCTAATCGGGTGCTTAAAAAAAAATGCTCCTGCTATTGGAAGCCATGCACTTGGCGTCCTGAAAGGGGCCGGGCGAATGGATAGGGTGGCAGGAATAGAGGGGGTGGTGCCCGTGTGCCCACAATGCACGGTCAGCCATGAACTTCACCCTTCTTCCTTCCGGACACGGTCCTCAACTTCTATCTCTTCATCCTCATCTGTGCAGAATGAATGATCGATGGGATCTAGAGTAATGGTTAGAAGGTTCCTCTGTGGTACGGTGACCAGATTTTTCAAATTTAATCCGGAGATATATATATATATATATATATATATATATATCTAATTTTTTTTTTTATTAGCAGTGGTGTCAATCAGCGACTCTCTGCCAGTCATAGCCCGCCTCACAGCCTGTTGAGTCTTACTTTACTTTCCAGGCCCCGGCTACTACTGGGTGGGGAGCGGAGGAAGATCACTCCGCCAGGGAAGGCAAGGAGATCAGCAGGCCGGGACTTGAGCCTAGGCAGAAGAAATATTCCCTCCGCTTCGACTAGCACATGATCATTGGGGGGGGGGGGGCTAGTAGGGGTGGGGTGTAATTCAGATTTTTTTTATTTATTACATTTTGCACTGACTGTCCTTGAAATTGTCCCAGGCTCTGTTCAAATCAAAAACGGGGAAAGACTTGGTCCAGGGCGAATCTCCTCAATCTGGGGACCGTCCCCGGCATCCGGCAATGTACCGCCGGCGTCTGGTCAGCCCTGCTCCAGGGAACCGCCGGCGTCTGGTCAGCCCTGCTCTAGGGAACCGCCGGCGTCTGGTCAGCCCTGCTCCAGGGAACCGCCGGCGTCTGGTCAGCCCTGCTCCAGGGAACCGCCGGCGTCTGGTCAGCCCTGCTCTAGGGAACCGCCGGCGTCTGGTCAGCCCTGCTCTAGGGAACCGCCGGCGTCTGGTCAGCCCTGCTCCAGGGAACCGCCGGCGTCTGGTCAGCCCTGCTCCAGGGAACCGCCGGCGTCTGGTCAGCCCTGCTCCAGGGAACCGCCGGCGTCTGGTCAGCCCTGCTCCAGGGAACCGCCGGCGTCTGGTCAGCCCTGCTCCAGGGAACCGCCGGCGTCTGGTCAGCCCTGCTCCAGGGAACCGCCGGCGTCTGGTCAGCCCTGCTCCAGGGAACCGCCGGCGTCTGGTCAGCCCTGCTCCAGGGAACCGCCGGCGTCTGGTCAGCCCTGCTCCAGGGAACCGCCGGCGTCTGGTCAGCCCTGCTCCAGGGAACCGCCGGCGTCTGGTCAGCCCTGCTCCAGGGAACCGCCGGCGTCTGGTCAGCCCTGCTCCAGGGAACCGCCGGCGTCTGGTCAGCCCTGCTCCAGGGAACCGCCGGCGTCTGGTCAGCCCTGCTCCAGGGAACCGCCGGCGCCTGGTCAGCCCTGCTCCAGGGAACCGCCGGCGTCTGGTCAGCCCTGCTCCAGGGAACCGCCGGCGTCTGGTCAGCCCTGCTCTAGGGAACCGCCGGCGTCTGGTCAGCCCTGCTCTAGGGAACCGCCGGCGTCTGGTCAGCCCTGCTCCAGGGAACCGCCGGCGTCTGGTCAGCCCTGCTCCAGGGAACCGCCGGCGTCTGGTCAGCCCTGCTCCAGGGAACCGCCGGCGTCTGGTCAGCCCTGCTCCAGGGAACCGCCGGCGTCTGGTCAGCCCTGCTCCAGGGAACCGCCGGCGTCTGGTCAGCCCTACTCCAGGGAAAAAAGGTTGAGTCAGAGTTGCTGTGTGCCTGAAAAACTGATTACAAAGGAATCCGTGACTAATTGCAGGTCCTTTCCTATAATTTCTGAGTTAGGAATTTCTGTACTCACTGGTTTCTTTGAGAGAAACTTGCCTTTTATCTTGCCCTGTAGCTTGTGAATGGCTTTTCTTTTGAACGTAGTTAATAAATGCGCTCTCTCTTCATGAAAGGAAGTCAATAACCTCCTTTTTTATTTTGCTATTTTTACAAAGCACTCAGCTACCTTTTTTATTGGTTCCCGGCCTACATAACTTTCTCTTGACAAAGGCGATCGGAATTGTCAGTCAGAACCCAACTGGAGGTAGAGCGCCATCGGAGCTGCATAGGAAGCGCCTTCTGATTTCAGAACTTCTCCCTTCACTCTGATGGTGCTCCAAAAAAAAACTTATGTGTGGAACAAATGTTTTATTCCCTGTCCCAGAATGCAATAGCGGAAAGGAGAATTCCATAGATGGAAGGCAGCTGTCCTATTCCAATGTAAACCTTTTATGTGGGGACGAAAGGGATAACACCGGTCCTACTGCCAGCACCGCTGATATCCGTGTCTACCACTGCCAACAATTCTGCATCTGACACTTCCACGAGCGCCTTATCTCTCTGGGGACTCGCACTCATGATTGGCTGTTGACAGCAGTGGGAGCTATTGGCTCCCACTGCTGCCAATCGCAGCCAGTGAGCCAATCAGGAGATTGAGGGGTCGGGTCCAAGCAGTGGCTCCATGTAAGAATGGGGACACAGCCACGGGTCGGGAGCGAGCTTGCTTGGGTTTTCCTACAATTGGGCTGCTTGGTGGGGAGGGCACCCGGCAGGAGAGAGGCGCCAGGAGCGCCGGCTTGGGGCCCTAGAAGAGGAGGATCTGGACTTCTGCACAGAGCAGGTAAAGCCTCGTACACACTATCCATTGGACAAATCCGTGGATTTTTGTTTGAAGGGAGTTGGCGTGAACTTGTTCTGCATACAGACGGCAGAACTTTTTCAGCCAACATACACAAAGCTAAGTTTTTCAGCTCTTTACCGCCACCCTTTGGACAACTTCTGCTAATGTCTGATGGTTGGCATTGGTTCGAAGCAAGAATGTTTGTACTTTGGAATTTAGTTCAGACTTGTGTACACATGATGGGATAATCCAACTGAACACATTTGTTTCGGACAATTTGAGAGCATGACCATCCAACAATTGTCCGATGGAGCGTACAGACGGTGGGATTATCTGACAAAACGCGTCTGTCAGACAATTGTCGGAATATCCGAACGTGTGTACAGGCCTTAAAGTGGAAGTAAACCCAGGTTTCCATTGACTTCTATGCGGAAACTCGCCTTGATATGCTTTGGATTACAAGCATTCTCCTAAAAGGGATTATGCTCGGAATCCAAGGTTCCACTAGGGGGTAGATTCACGTAGAGAGGCGGATATTTGTGCGGGTGTAGCGTATCTTCTTTACCCTACGCCGCCGCAACTTGGAGAGGCAAGTACAGTATTCACAAAGCGCTTGCTCCGTAGCTTGTGGCGGCGTAGTGTAAATTGTCCGGCGTAAGCCCGCGTAATTCAAAGTAGGAAGGAGGTGGTCGTCATCTATTTAAATTAAGCGTGACCCCATGCTAATGAATGGCCGCTTGAACTGGGCATGTGCACGCATGCTCAGAATCGCGTCGAAAAAACTCCCTAAGTGACGTCGGTGCTCAATGCCTACGATGTGTGACCGTGACCTACGCCCAGCCCTATTAACCTACTACGTAAATGGCGTAAAATTTGACGGCGTCGTTCCCTGGCCCATACCTTTGCATTAGCTGCGCCTCATATAGCAGGGGTAACTTTACGCCAGACGTAATCCTTAAGCAAAGGGCGTTTATGAAGCGGCCGGGCGCGCATCTATGTTTGTGAATCGGCGTATCTTACTCATTTGCATATTTATAATGGGAACGCCGAATGCTTCCAGCGTAACTATGCGCCCACAATACACCGGCGTAGGCAAGTTACGTTGGACGGCTAAAGCCATGTTTTTCGCCGTATCGCGCTTTGTGAATCGGCGCATAGCTGCGACGGCGCACATTTTGAAATTACGACGGTGTATCTGGAGATACGCTGGCGTAAATGCTTCCTGAATATGGCCCTATATAGTTATCACTTCAGGGAGGGGGAATCCAATTTTATTAGGATACAATATATATCTTTGTACATCATTAAAGCGCAACTCCACTTTTGTTGAGGAAAAAAAACATTCCCCTCTGGGTGATCTACAGTATGTTTTAATTGCAACGATTATAACAAACTTTGCAAATTCCTATCTTTTTTGCCTCTGTTCTGAATGGGTCTAATGGGAGTGGTTTCATAATTACCTGTCGGGTGTGCAGCTGCAGGGCACTAATGGGAAAATCTGCTGGGCTTGCATCCCTTTAGATGGGTTCCTATGGAAAGTATCTCTCTAAAAATTAAAGGATCACTAAAGGAATTTTTTTTTTAGCTAAATCGCTTCCTTTACCTTACTGCAGTCCTGCTGTCCTCATTGTTCGTTTTTGCTTTGAGGTTGCTGTAATTTTGCTCTGATCTCCACACTTCCTGCTTGTCTGGCTCCTTATGAAAAAATCACATGGCAGCTTTTCACTGTGGTCCAAGCTGTGTGTCTAAAACTCCTCAGAAACCAATCGGATTCATTTTAAAAACAAAACACTGCCCTGGATTTGTTTGTTTTTGTTTTCTCTCTCTCTCTACTTCACAGAAACATGAAACCAGTTTAAAAACGAAAGTGAAACTAGAGGCACATTATATGATTGATTTTTATCTATTTTTAATCATTTTTAAAAGGAATCAGTTAACTTTTGTGTCTCTATACC
Organism: Rana kukunoris; assembly: GCA_029574335.1. Taxonomy (NCBI): domain Eukaryota; kingdom Metazoa; phylum Chordata; class Amphibia; order Anura; family Ranidae; genus Rana; species Rana kukunoris. Next base: position 129,464,632 of record CM056060.1, read on the forward strand.
CTGTAAACAGTCATTTTAGCAAAACCATTTTTTTCCTTTAGTGACCCTTTAAATTTTTGTTGCCAGGGATGCCTGACATCTGACTTGTATCTTAGGCAGGATTTTGGGAAAATTGAGCCAATCACACAAGCAGGAAATTATGTTTTTGGGGCGTGGTCAGTACACATTCTATGTACAGAACACCTCCAGGTAGCAATGTTGCATTCTCAGAAAACTACATTGGCTGCAGATTAAAAAAAGGTCATTTTTAATAACATTCAATTATTATTTAATATTTTTTCTTTGTTATTTTTTTCCCCCCATGAAAATGGAGTTACCCTTTAAATCTCAGCTGCTGCCGCTGCCTCCTCGGCTGTAGCGTGTAACCTCCCGTGTTCGTCTGGAGGGATTACTTGGAAAGCCTCTCACTTTCTAAGCACTGTAATAGCACTGCAGTATTTTATTGATGCACGCTCTCCAACGTGAGTGTTTGATTTGGAATTTGGATGCGTACTCTTTTCTCCCACGATACCATGCCAGCTCACATGACGCCGAGCAGCGAGCGAGCGTGCGCGTGTGTGCTGACAAATTGAGAGGAAAGGAGGGAGGATGGTCCTGTGACTCAGGCTCACACCTCAGCATGACACCTTCATGTGTCACCATAATCATCAATAGCACAACGGCCTTTTGAAGTCATTGTGACCAACTTGTGGCTCATTCTAAACGCATATTGAATTCTTTGTAGTTGGGATAATGGGGGCTGATTCACTGAATTCCGGAGAATAGAAAATAAACATGAAATTGGAGTCGCCGTCAAGAGCAGCCAATCATGTTTCCCCTTTCTTTCTATAGAAACTTCTGATTCTGATCATTTTTATTTATTTTCTGCAATTTTTAAGCCTATGTGTTATGGTTGTTTTGTGAATTTTTATTATTTACTGTATATACTCGAGTATAAGCTGAGTTTTTTTTCAGCACATTTTTTTTTTTTTCCCCCCTCGGCTTATACTCGTCACCTTTTTGCACCTGATCTCCAGACTTTGGGGACCCCAAATTCTGCACACAGGTAGCCCCACTCTTCCTCTACAACGTTTGTTGTCTGGGGGACCTACGGCCGGGGAGCACCGTTTTTTTTTATTTTTTCAAAGCCGGGCACCTCTTCTATAGACTCCCATGTTAAACGTGAGGCATGCACAGGGGCACAGTGAGGCATGCACAGGGGCACAGTGAGGCATGCACAGGGGCACAGTGAGGCATGCACAGGGGCACAGTGAGGCATGCACAGGGGCACAGTGAGGCATGCACAGGGGCACAGTGAGGCATGCACAGGGGCACAGTGAGGCATGCACAGGGGCACAGTGAGGCATGCAGGTTGGACACCTTAGGCTTATACTTGAGTCAATACGTTTTCAGGTTTTTTTTGTGGTAAAATTAGGTCCTCGGCTTATACTTGAGTATATACGGTATATATATATATATATATATATATATATATACGGTAAATATTATTTTAATTTTCTTGGGCGTGTGAATTGGCACTAAACCCCGTAATGGTCCCATATCCTGCAGGCTGCTGTTTCATGTTAAAAAATAATAATTTTGTTATGCTGTCAGAATTTTTTTTTTACATGATTAAAGTGTTGCTAAACCCAGAACCCTGCATTCACTATATGTGGTCTCCCACAGGACACAACATGGAAATACAATAATTTTTTTTGTAAATATAAACCGCTAAATACTAGGGCTGTGCAAATGTAACTTTTAATTAATCGATTAATCTTCATTTTTTTGATCGCCTAAAATTCTTTTGATTGGTACTCACCTCTCCGCCGGCTTCTGGGCCTTCAGGGAGTTCTGTCGGAGATCCGGTAAAGTCACAGACACCAGCGGGGCTTGCTGTGTCCATCTGAAGGGCTCCTTTGCTGCGCCTTCATATCTGCATGCCGGCGGGACCTTACTATCTGCCACACGCAAGGGCACGCAAGGGCAACATTTTGATGAGTAACAGCCCTACTAAATACCTTTTCTCATCAGCATTATATAGCAGTCTTGAGACTTCTATCAGTGTCTGGTTAAAGCTTGTAGGAAGAGTTTTCATTCTCCCTTGATTGTCCTAAAAGGCTGCAGGACCCCTGACCCTCTGTCTGGACAGTGCTGATTTGGTCCTGTGCTGATCACATGTATTTTCACAAGAAAATAAAAAAACACTCTAGCAATGCACACTAAACTGAGCATGTGCAGCTTGCCCCCAAAGGCTCTGCTCTATCGGCAGATTGGGGACTGTGGGAGAGGGGGAGGAGCAGAGAAGACCGGATCAAACTGCTGTTTTACCAAAGAGGATTATCCCCTTTAGGTTCCACAGTGAGTATAACAAGCATGCTTTACTGCATATACAGATGGATTTTTACTGTTGTGGGTTTAGTAAGACTTGAACATCATGGCTTTATGAATGACATGTGCTGTTTGCCTTACCATCCTGCCTGAATAGGAAAGCCTATCCCCCTGCTTGGATGCTGCAGAGCGGGACCCCAGCTCTGTGTGGAAGCAGTGGTCTCTTGGCAGAGGCCCAGCGTGCCCCCTGCTGAGCTAGAGCTGAATGCCTTATGGGACCTTTTTGGTATGAGTTCTGTCATTGGCTGAGGGGGCAGAAAGAGGCAGGTAGTCAGCACAAGCCCTTCCCCCTCGGTTAGCCCCTGCAGAGTCTTCCGCTCTGGGCAGTATTCATTGGCAAGCAGGAATGATCTTGTATATTAAAGTGTTACTAAACCCACAACGGCAAAATTTGTGTGTATATGCAGAGTAAATTATGATTGTTATACTCGCTGTGGAATCTAAGGGGTTAATCCTGTGCATTGTGTAAAAAAGCATTGTGTATGCACAGGTCCTCCCCTTTCCACTGTTCCCAAACCATCTGCTGATAGAACAGAGCCTTGGGGACAAGCTGCACATGCTCAGTTTTGGTGTGGGGGGTGTTGTTTTTTTTGTGGTGGTGTTGTTGTTTTTTTTGTGGTGGTGGTGTTTGGTTTTTTTGTGTTGTTGTTGTTGTTGTGTGTTTTTGTTTTTTTTTCTTGGGAGGATGCATGTGATCAGCACAGGGCCAGACGGAGGATCAGGGGTCCTGCAACCTTATAGGAGAATGAAAACTCCTCCTACAAGCTTTAACCAGACACTGGTAGAAGTCACAAGACTGCTATATACTGCTGCTAGTTGCTAAAACAATTGCATTTCCATGTTTTGTGTACTGCGGGAGACCAGATATAGTGAATGCAGAGTGCTGGGTTTAGTAACAACTTCCAGGGGTTTCCAAACTTTGGCCCTCCAGTTGTTTAGGAACTACAATTCCCACCATGCCTGTGACAGTTTTACATTGCCTCCTGGGATGTGTAGTTCTGCAACAGCTGGCAGGCCATAGTTTTGAGATCCCTGCTTTAAGCAGCAACCTGCAGATATGGGGTCCACGGTATTACAGGGAACTAATGTGTTTTTGTGCGCCCCCAAAAAGTACTCCAGCTCTACTGCCCATTCGCACCAGATGCAGTGGGATGCATTTTTGACTGCACTCCAACTACATAAACGGTACACAAAAAGTTATCCTATGAGCAAAGCTTACACTATTGCAGCGAAAAAAAATGTACAGCAAGCTGCACTTTTCCACGCCGCAGGTGCAAAGAAACGCATGAAAATGCACATAAAAGCCCAAAAAAGACCGAAGTGACCACAAAGGCAATGCAAGCTTAGGAAAATGCATGGAACAGCATGCATCAAAGGCACGTCGCTGCGCATGCAAAAATGTGCGGTTTCTGGTGTGAGTGGGCCCTTACCAAATCAACCATGGAGTGTGACAATAGCAGCAGTTCAGTAATGCTGATCCCCTTTTTTATGGTACAGGTAGCCCAAGGCCAGTAAAGTGCTTCAAGTTGGCTTCTTTCCGAAACGGGAAGAGAGGGGTACTCCACCCCCGCCAATAAACGCCAAAGTCCTATTATCGCTGCACATCTCCTGTAAAACTCTGCTCCCAGCTCCTCCTGTGCTTGGTCTTGTGACCTTATACCTGGACATATGGTCATGTGATCTGGGCTGAAGAGCTTCAAGGAATGATCAGCTGCTATGCCTGATTCTGACCCCCCCAAATCAGCAGAAACATCATTTTAAATGCCTGCTCAGGGGTATCTGAACACCATGGACCGTTTTTCAGAACATCTATAGCCGTGATAGCAAACCTTGGCACCCCAGATGTTTTGGCTCTACATTCCCATAATGCTCATGCACTCTGCAGTGTAGGTGAGGATCATGGGAAATGTAGTTCCAAAACATCTGGGGTGCCAAGGTTCGCCATCACTGATATATAGTCTATAGGCACTGCAATAGATTGCATGTGAATGGCGCTGTGTACACAGGCGGTGAGCTCAGTGGGTGCACACGTGTGCTCTACTATATCCAGTATATTTGGTTTAATGTATAACGTAGTGCAAATAACCGTGTAGTATTAACCCATAGCAGGAAGTCAGTTTTCAATATTCAGCTTGAGGGGGGGGGGGGATTAGGAGCCCGAAGACATAAGATGTTCTTTGCCAGATCCAGCTGCCATTCACTTGTCGCTTGTGCATACAGTGCCTTGAAAAAGTATTCATACCCCTTGAAATTTCCCACATTTTGTCACCAAAAGCGTAAATGTATTTTATTGGGATTTTATTTGATAGACAAACACAAAGTGGCACATAATTGTGAAGTGGAAGCAAAATGATAAATGGTTTTCAATGTATTTTTACAGATATGTGAAAAGTGTGGAGTGCATTTTGTATTCTGCCCCCCCCCCCCCCCCCCCCCCCCCCCCCCGAGTCAATACTTTGTAGGACCTCCTTTCACTGCAATTACAGCTGCAAGTCTTTTTGGGGATGTCTCTACCAGCTTTGCACATCTAGAGAGTGACATGTTTGCCCATTCTTCTTTGCAAAATATCTCAAGCTCTGTCAGATTGGATGGAGAGCGTCTGTGAACAACAATTTTCAAGTCTTGCCACAGATTCTCTATTGGATTTAGGTCTGGACTGTGACTGGGCCATTCTAATACATGAATATGCTTTTGATCTAAATCATTCCATTGTAGCTCTGGCTGTATGTTTAGGGTCGTTGTCCTGCTGGAAGGTGAACCTCCAACCCAGTCTCAAGTCTTTTGCAGACTCTGAGGCCACGTACACACGACCGAGGAACTCGTTGGGTGAAACACACAGTTTTCCTCGTCGAGTTCATTGTTCGGCTGTCGAGGAACTCGACGAGCCAATTTTCTCCATTCCCGTCGAGGGGAAAAAAAGCTCTCTATTTGGCTCGTCGAGTTCCTCGACAGTTTCCTCAATGTACACACGACCGGTTTCATCGGCAAAACGCGTCTCCCAACATGTTTCTTGCTGGATTCTGCCGAGGAAACCAGTCGTGTGTACGAGGCCTAACAGGCTTTCTTCTAAGATTTCCCTGTATTTGGCTCCATCCATTTTCCCATCAACTCTGACCAGCTTCCCTGTCACTGCTGAAGAAAAGCATCCCCACAATATGATGCTGACACCACCATGTTTCACGGTGTGTGTGTGTGTTTGTTTTTGTTTTTTATGTGGGTCACTGGGATTGTGGCTGTACCATAACAAATTTTGTATTTATTTGCTGCTGGCTTTCTCTTAAAAGTGGTCTAAGTGGCTCATGAGCCACGGACACTTTCAGAAGTGGGCATTCTTCCTCCTGCTTCTCACCTGTTTTTCTCTGGCTTACCATTTCTGACTGTTTGCCTGAGAAATGATCTGATGGTGCTGCCAGCTGGCGACACAGGTTAACAAAGAGTAGATCTGCTTTGATTGCCTCTATGGCCTTGGAGGACCGCTGCGCAAATACCGTGCGACATTAAAAAAAATTGCAATGGTTGCTATTTTATTCTCTAGGGGTCTCTGCCAAAAAACAAACCAAATATATAATGTTTGGGGGTTACAAGTCATCTAGCCAAAAAATACAGATTTAAACTTCAAAGCAAAGGGTGCCAGAAAAAGCCTGGTCTTTAAGTGGTTAAAGGGGGTTGTAAAGGTAAATTTTTATTTTTTCCCTAAATGGCTTCCTTTACCTTAGTGCAGTCCTCCTTCACTTACCTTATCCTTCCATTTTGCTTTTAAATGTCCTTATTTCTTCTGAGAAATCCTCACTTCCTGTTCTGTCTGTAACTCCACACAGTAATGCGAGACTTTCTTCCTGGTGTGGAGAAAGCCTCTTGAGGGGGCGAGCAGGAGTGTCAGGATGCTCTCTACTTTGCAGATAGAGAAAGGAGCTGTGTGTTAGTGGGTGTCCTCCTGCTCGCCCCCTTTAGAGGCTTTCTCCACACCAGGGAGAAAGCCTCGCATTACTGTGTGGAGTTAGACAGAAGAACGGGAAGTGAGGATTTCTCAGAAGAAATAAGGACATTTAAAAGCAAAATGGGGAGGAAAAAGCTATTTAGGGATTTTTTTTTTTTTTTTAACCTTTACAACCCTTTTAAACTGGTAATGTTCATGATCAGGATACACAAAAAAAAAAATGAAAGCCCTGTTATAATTGTATATCTTCCATTTAACACCTTCCCAGCTACTTCTGTGGTTGGTCTTGTGACCAAATGCCAAAATGTTTGGTCATGTGATCCCGTCTGATGAGCTTAAAGGACTGGCAGTTAATCAGCTGCTGTGCTTGAGCTCTGATCCTCCCATTCAGCAAAGATCCCCAACGTGTGGTTAGAGATATCAGACCCCCCCCATGTTATGTCCATGGATAGTTTTTTACAGAATACAACACTGTGCCCAACTTAGACCCGCTGGGCTGGTGTGAGCCCTTATGCCAGTGGTGGCATCTCGTTATTTTCATGTTTGGAATGTGAATGGCGGTGTCAGGCCAGACTAGGTAGCAGGACTGTTGTCACCATATTATCAATATGTCATCTCCTGGATGTCTGTTCTGACTGCTGCGGCCCCAGCCTGATTATCCATGGTGCTTCCTGGTGCCTGGTGATGCCCATAGTGGTTTTTACTAGGGTTGTCCCGATACCACTTTTTTAGGACCGAGTACAAGTACCGATATTTTTTTTCAAGTAGTCGCCGATACCGAAACTTTTTTTTAAATGTGTCCCCCCCCACAAATGCAGCCGTGTCCCCCCCCACAAATGCAGCCGTGTCCACCCTACCTAGCCACCGCCGCCCAGGAACATCACAGCATTCATTTGAATAGTTGTAGTGTTCCTGCCCGTATAGACACTCCCCCCTTGCTCGGGATTGGACAGATCACGATCAGCCATCAAATCCCGAGCAAGGGTGAGTGTCTATATGGGCGGGAACACTACAGCTATTCAAATGAAAGCTGTGATGTTCCCGCACAATGTTTAACCATGCGGCGGCGGGTTTTGATGAGGCAGCGGGGGGGGGGGCGGAAAAAGTGTTCTATTCTGGTATTTGCGGGAGTACAAGTACTCCCGCAAATACTCGGTATCGGTACCGATACTGGTATCGGTATCGGGACAACCCTAGTTTTTACCTTTTGGATGACTGTTCTTTTGCCAATGGGATGATGTAACTGCTACTAGCCGTCATGTGAATGGACTGTCCCTGATGTCCTCATGCTTATAGACCAGCTTTGGACACAAGCATGGCAGGGACAGTCCACTGCTGGACATGGGGGGAGCATGGTTTTTCAGGTGATCAAAGGATTGGGTAAGTATAGCCCATTTGGTGTGCCCCTAGATAAAACGAGCAGTTAACCCATGCAGTGCAGGCACCGCCCCACTACATGGGAGAAGAACAATTTTCATGGAGTTGTTCTTTTATTTGGGGTACAGTTGGGGAGTAAAGGTGCGGCGTGGCCCTCCCAGAGCTTTGCAGTAGTGTACTGCCGGGTTTCCATTCTCATCTTGTTTATCCACTAATGTGCCAACTGTGGAGCGATGGTGTTGGTTTCCTCACTGTAGTTATCTTGCATGCCAGCCTTCCTCCTGCTCCCAATTATAGCAGGGTGGCTCCAGGACTCATTAGAATATTCAGAGGCAGACGACATCTGATGGGATTTTGCATGTTACATAATAAAAGCAAACTCCACTGTCTCACCTTAGAATAGAGATCAGCCACTTGAGTACCAGCATACTTAAACCTCTTGATTTTTTCCTGTGTGTTTTTATATTTTTTTTTACCTTTTTTGCCTTGCAGTTTTTTTTTGGGGGGGGGGGGGTGTGTTTTGTGTCCCCCCCCCAAGGTTTGCAACCTCTTTAGTGATGTGATTAAAAATGTGTGTGTGTTTTAAATGTATACCCTTGAGTAAAAGCCAAGTTTTTCATCGCTTTTTTTGGGGGGGGGGCTGAAATTGAACAGGCATCCATTTATTTTTATTTATTTTTTTAAGTCACGGCTTTCTCCTGGCGTTCCGTTCCGTGATAGGCATTCAACACAGTGTTCCGTATATCACGGAGGTCCTCTCATTCTCGGACTCAGTTTCCCAGCAGACACTGTGTTCAGTGTCCCGCCAATCACGGACATCCTCTTGTCGAAGGATGAAAGAATGTCTGTGATTGGCGGAACACTGAACACAGTGTCGGCTGGGAAACTGAGTCCGAGGATGAGAGGACCTCCGTGATAGGTGGAACACTGTGTCAAATGCCTAGAACGGAACGCCAGGAAGAAGCCACGACTTTTAAAAAATGGACGCCTGTCAAGAATTCAGGTACTCGGGCACAGTGAGGCTGCATTGGGCACAGCGAGGCATTTTTTCCCGACGAGATTCTTGGCAACAATCTCTTGCCGCCCGGGTGTACAGACTCTCCTTTTAAAAGAACCGCGGTTCTCTTGAAAGGCAAGAACGCGGTGACATCGCGTACGACGACCATGCGCTTGTCACATTTGATGGCGTCGCCGCCAGCTTGCTGCACCCTACTTATGCCTTGGAAGCTACCGCGCTTGCGTCAGTCATTTTGAGCATGCGCAGGTTTCCACGGGGACCAGGTAAGTATACACACTCTCGGGTTTCTCGGCAGGAAAACTGCCGAGAATCTCGCGGCGAGAAAAAAGAGAGCAGGTTCTCTATTTTTCTCATCTAGATTCTGGGCAGTTTTCTTGTTCAGAATCCTGAAAGCGTCGTACACACGCACGGTTGGCTCGGCAAGAAAGTTCTGCCAGCAGTTTTCTTGCTGAGTAAACTTAGCGTGTTTACGAGGCTTGACACTTTTTGGGGACCAGTGATGCCAATAACGGTGATCAGTGCTGAAAAAAATGGACTGTCCCTGTACTAATGACACTGGGAGGGCGTTAACATCTCGGGTGATCAAAGGGTTAAATGTGGACCTAGCCTGTGCTTTCCCCCTGTTTGGTAGGTGCGTTTTACTATGAGAAGGCAAAGATCCGTGTTTCTGCGTTTGTAGGAACACAGGACCAATGACAGAACGGCAATCTGCCTTGTTTACATAGGCAGATCTCCATTCTGAGGGTGTAGTGTACAGTCGGCGGGCATCGGGTCTGCAAAACCCGCCGCTGGGCTTCCGCTGTGTGTGTGTGTGATCACAACGGGAACGGCGCACATGCATGCCCCAGACCCAGAAGTGTCCGATGGCCTACGAGCAGGAGTGTCAGGACGCTATCTACTTTGCAGATAGAGAAAGGAGCTGTGTGTTAGTGGGCGTCCTGACCCTCCTGCTGGCCCCCCCCCTCAAGAGTCTTTCTCCACACCAGAGAGACAGCCTTGCATTACTGTGTGGAGTTACAGACAGAAGAACAGGAAGTGAGGATTTCTCAGAAGAAATAAGGACATTTAAAAAAAAAATGGAAGGATGAGGTCAGTGAAGGAGGATTGCACTGAGGTAAAGGAAGCTATTTAGGCGTTTTTTTTTATTTTTATTTTATTTTTTAACCAACCCCTTTTAAGCCTTATATTTCTGAATCTAGTAATTGTTTTGGTGTCATTTTTCACTTTCTGTAACCTCTGCTTTGCATTTTCCATCATATTATTGGCATGAATCACCTTGGTTTATGACGGGTTTACTTCTACTTTATACTGGAACTGCTGTTGTGCGTTCTTGGCAGATCTTTGTACATATATATATTTTTCTTCATATAAACGTTTTATAGATGAGTACTGATTCCCCCCCCCCCCCTACAAGCATACCCTAGAGATGTATAGTTGGAGCTGCAGGACTCTACCTGTCTGTGGAATGTAGGGCTGAATAAACAACCTGAATTCTCCCAACGCCGAGATTTTCGTACTTTTTTACCTACTTTGTAATTCTTCTCGCTCTTTATGATGACGCCACGTTTTTTGTGCTCGGACTCTGACTGCCCTCGCTGTCTGCCCTCCCGTCACCAGCCTGTCTGTAATAAGCAGTTACATGTTCTGCTTCCTCATTCTTGTGGCTTTTGTGGTCGCCCGTTACTTGTCTGTCTCGGGGTGAAATAGAAGGAAAAACCAGGCGGAAAGAAACGGGCAGGTGAAATCGCATAGAGGCCAGCACTCGATGTTACTAAACCCAGGACCCTGCATTCACTATATCTGGTCTCCCACTGTACACAGAACATGGAAATGTAATTATTTTAGTAAATATAAACTGCTAAATACCTTTTCTCGTCAGCAGTACATAGCAGTCTTGTGACTTCTATTAGTGTCTGGTTAAAGCTTGTAGGATTAGTTTCTGTTCTCTGTTTTATGAGGCTGCATGACCCCTGACCCTCTGTCTGGACAGTACTGATAGACCCTGTGCTGATCACACGCACCCTCCCAAGGAAAAAAAAAACCTCTTTAGCAATACACACCAAACTGAGCATGTTCAGCATGTCCCCAAAGCCGTTTTTCTCAGTAGAGCAGGGTTTGACAAATTTGCTTGGAATCTAGGAGCCAGCTAAAAAAGTTAGGAGCCCAAAAAACGTGCCCCGTCCTGCCAAGCTCGCGCGCAGAAGCGAACGCATACGTGAGTAGCGCCTGCATATGTAAACGGTATTCAAACCACACATGTGAGGTATTGCCGCGATTAGTAGAGAGAGAGAGAGAAATAATTTTAGCCTTAGACCTCCTCTGTAACTCAAAACATGCAACCTGTAGAATTTTTTTAAACGTTGCCTATGGAGATTTTAAAGGGTAAAAGTTTGTCGCCATTTCACCAGCGGACACAGTTTTGAAGCGTGACATGTTGGGTATCAATTTACTCGGCGTAACATTATCTTTCACAATATAAAAAAAAAAATTGGGATAACTTTACTGTTTTCTTTGCGCAAATACGGTGTGACAGAAAGTATTGCAACGACCGCCATTTTATTCTCTAGGGTGTTAGAATAAAAAATATATATAATGTTTGGGGGCTCTAATTAGAGGGAATGAGATGGCAGTGAAAACAGTGAAAAAACACATTGGAACTGCTGTTTTGCTACCTGTAATGTATCCTGTAATGCCAACGACCACCACAAGATGGCGCCAGATCACAGAAGGAAGCTGAGGCCTGCAGAAGACCGCAAAACCGCTGCCTCAATTACCCGCCGGTGACTTGACATACTCTGCTCCCTATAACCGAATGCTGCGGGAGTGCTGTGGCGGCCAACTGCGCATGCGCGATGCGTTCCAAACGCATCTGTGATGCGTTCCAATGGATTTACGACAGTAAACACCAGCGAAACCTCGTTCAGCATCCAGGCTCTTTCCTTAACATCCCCGTTGATTGGAGGATGTAAAAAAAAGAGCCAGGAGGCTGAGCGAGCATAGCGAGCCGTCCGAGCGAAGCGAGGCTGACTGGCCACTTCCCCTAAGTCCACGTCGCCCTGAATGACGGCTTCGCTGGTGTGTTCTGTCGTAAATCCGTTGGAATGCATCACAATTGCGTTTGGAACGCATCGCGCATGCGCAGTTTGCCGCTTCCCCACTTCCGCAGCATTGTATGATAGGGAGCCGAATATGACGTGTCACCGGCCTGCGCCAGCCGATAATTAAGGCCGCGGATTTGCGGCCTTCTGCAGGCCTCAGCTTCCTTCTGTGAATGCCGCAAAGCCATGGCCTCAATTACCGGTGGGTCGCAATTGCGACCGGGTGCCCGGGTTTTGTCGAGGCCTGTCTTAAGGTGTCAGCATACCAAGACATTTTGGACAATTTCATGCTCCCAACTTTGTGGAAGCAGTTTGGGGATGGCTCCTTCTTGTTCCAACATGACTTTGCACAAAGCAAGGTCCATAAAGACATGACTGAGCGAGTTTGGGGGATGGAGAAACTTGACTGCCCTGCACAGAGTCCTGACCTCAATCCGATAGAACACCTTTGGGATGAATTATAGTGGAGACTGCGAGCCAGGCCTTCTCATCCAACATCAGTGCCTGACCTCACAAATGCGCTTCTGGAAGAATGGTCAAACATTCCCATAGACACACTCCTAAACCTTGTGGACGGCCTTCCCAGAAGAGTTGAAGCTGTTATGGCTGCAAAGGGCGAAGCCAACTCAATATTGAACCCTACAGACTAAGACTGGGATGCTGTGTGTGTAAAGCAGGGTATGCAATTAGTGGACCTCCAGATGTTGCAAAAACTACAAGTCCCATCATGCCTCTGGGTGTCGTCAGTCTTGCTTAGTCTCATGGGACTTGTAGTTCTGCAACAGCTGGAGGTCCGCTAGTTGCAAATCCCTGGTGTAAAGGTGGTTGTCCCAATACTTTTGGTAATCTAGTGTATAATCTCATGGGAAGATGTTCTGGCGACAGGGTCTTTAAGTGTTAATAAATTGATGTCTTTGTCTCCATTGTGGACGCTGGTGCATGCTGGGTAATCGCAGCAAGTTAGCGGTAGTTAAAGTTGCCCGGACGGGCATGCAATCCCAGTTTCTCATCCCCCGGCTCTCTCAGCAATGACCTCCTCTTGCAGACATCATGTCCAGCGTTTTATTGCAGCTCCCGGCCTCTGAATACTTCTCTGTTCCTTTCCATTCTGCTCCCCGATCACGTCTGTTTTACCACCTGTTGTTCCTTCATTCCTCCTCTGGCTCTTCTCCTTCCCATGCCAACCCCCCCCCCCCCTTTATTCCTCTCCCCCTCCCATGTTTTGCCGTCACAGCAGCACATTCCAAGACATTCAATTAAGTCTCCCCCACCTTCACATTTCTTCTCCTTTTTTGAGGGCTGGGAGGGATTTTGTCACATTTCGCTTAATTCAGCTGGCAGGTCGTGACCTCATTTAGGGGTCCGCGGGACCCCCACCTCCATTAGAAGCCATCAATGATAGTTTTTTATTAAGTGAATTAACCTGCAGAACTCCGGGCTTGTCGGGTCTATTAACACAATAATGTGCTGACCTGTCGGTGATACTGACGCAAACCTCTTGTCCTACGCGCAGATGGGCGGTACGAAGAGCAAGCCGAGGGAAGCCGGCCAGCGGAGCCGCAGTCTGGATATCGCCGAGGGGTCCCACACACCGTTCCCTTCGCTGTCCGCTTCTCAGACCCCCAGCAAGAGCCTGGACTCCCATCGACCCGCCAATCATCAGCCGTTTGGGGGCAACTGCGATCACACGCTGTTCGGAGGGGTCAACTTTTCGGATACTATCACCTCTCCGCAGAGGACTGGACCACTGGCAGGTTAGTACATGGGCATGAGCGGTTAATGGCGCAAAGCTGGTTTTGCTAAAGCAAGTTGGGTGCAGTTCGGAACTCTATCAGCTTGTACTTTTATTATTATTATTTAGTGTACTTGTATAGCGCCATCATTTTACGCAGGGCTTTACATACATTGTACATTCACCTCAGTCCCTTCCCTTAAGGAGCTTACAATCTATGGTCCCTAACACACAATCATATATATAAAACCACTAACCTTATTACAAAACGACAGCGTCAAATTGGTTTCAATATCCTGACCAGACGTCATATGGCATCTTCAGGATATTGAGCCACCTGGGGGCGCGCATCGCGGCGATCGTTGTTGCGTGGTGTCCGTCCGACACCCCGCAACACCGATCTAGGTAAAGAGTCTCTGACGGAGACTCTTTACCACGTGATCAGCCGTGTCCAATCACGGCTGATCACGATGTAAACAGGAAAAGCCGGTTATCGGTAGAGGAGAGCCGATCGGCTGCTCCTCTGACGGGGGGGGTTGTGCTGATCGATTATCAGCACAGCCCCCCCGAGGATGCCCACACTGGACCACCAGGAATGCCCACCACAGGTATGCCACCCTAGACCACCAGGGATGACTATCATAAATTAATAATGGATGCCAATCAGTACCCACAATGGGCATTACTGATTGGCAGGCATTATTGTTTGGCACTGATTGGCATCCATTAGTACAACACATAACGGTACATCCGTGCCGCCTATCGGTGCCCATCCGTGCCGCCTATCGGTGCCCATCCGTGCCGCCTATCGGTGCCCATCCGTGCCGCCTATCGGTGCCCATCCGTGCCGCCTATCGGTGCCCATCCGTGCCGCTTATCGGTGCCTGTCAGTGCAGTACCATCAGTGAAGGAGAAAACTTACTTATTTACAATGTTTTGTAACTGAAACAAACAAAAGTTTATTTTTTCAAAATTTTCGGTCATTTTCTTATTTATTTTTTGCAGAAAATAAAAATCCCAGAGGTGATCAAATACCACCAAAAAAAAAGCTCTATTTGTGGGAATAAAATGATAAAAATTTAGTTTGGACACCGTGTAGCATGACCGCGCAACTGTCATTCAAAGTGCAACAGCGTCGAAAGCTGAAAATTGGTCTGGGCGGGAAGGTGTAGAAGTGCCCGGTATGGAAGTGGTTAAAGGTGCAAGGAATTTTTAAAGACCACCTTGTAAAACTATAGTTTGTTGGATGCGTTTTGCACAGAACTCGGTCACCACTAGCTTGGGTGGCCACTGAGACCAGAAGTGAGCAGAATTTCTTCAATGGGGGGCACAGACCACTAACTTTAATTTTATATTTTATTTTTTTTAAATTTGGAAAGGTGTGTGTGTGTGTGTATTTTTTTTTTTTTCTGTGTCCCCATTGGGGAAATCTCTCTACTTCCTGTATGTTCAATATGACAGGAAGTGCAGTAAAACTTTACAGATGGTATTAAAACCTTGACAGAGCTTGTAACCCATCTGCAGTGTAACCATCACATGTTTTGGCTGGAGTTGGAATCGAAGAATCTTAACCTAATCTTCTCAGAAGCACGTGTCCTCAAATTTACGTGATTTTACTTTCTCTCTTTAGGGGGAGTCACCACCTTTGTCGCTCTTTATGATTATGAGTCTCGCACAGAAACTGACTTATCGTTCAAAAAGGGGGACAGACTGCAAATCGTCAACAACACGTGAGTTATCCCATATATACCTTTTTTTTTTCTTTTCTTTTTTTTTTTAAACTTTCTGCCTAATGGTCAGATTTTGGAATTAACCAGCCTGCAAGTGGTTGTCCTCAGGTGATACACCAAGATGAAACAAATCCTCCTACATATGTTGTCCCTATTTATCTGCTGTCTTTTCTCTTCTCTACATCTGTTCAATGTGCAGAATTTATACAGCTTGTCATATGACGTCTTCAGGATATTGAGCCGCTGCGTGCCCCCGGAGGCGCGCATCGCGGCGATCGTTTTTATTTTTTTTGTTGTGTTTTTTTTAGAAAAATTGGGACGGAGAGATTTAGTTACAGACTGCAGAGTTCAGAGCTGATTGGAGGGAGGGGACACACCCCTTCACACCACACATAGGAACAAAGCAGAGGTTGTCAATCAGCCAGAGATCCCTCCCATCAACCTGTTTTCTCTTGGTGTCAGGAAAGAGAGGAACAAAGCAGCAGACGGAAATGACACTTGGTGCACACTATAGAGGGATAGGCTTTGTTTATATTTACTTTCTGAGGTTTAAAACCACTTGCCAACCGCCCACTATACCTGTACGTCACTTCGTGCACCAGCTGTGTGGGCCAACTGGGGAGCCTGTCAGCGGGCCCGATATCTGCCGGCCACCCCATGATCATTCCACACAGAGGTAGAATGGTGGTCTGCCTTGCTTACATAGGCAGATCACTGGTCGCTGTTTTGACAGGGGACAACACGGAGATCTTGTGTTGCCTCTAAGCGGGAATACAGATCTCTGTTTTCCCTGTCAGTCAGTCCCCCACAGTTAGACACTCCCGGGGACCCTTTGATTGCCCCTGGTGTTAACTCCTTTCCCTGCCAGTGTCATTAGTACAGTAACAGTGCATTTTTTTTTTTTTTAGCACTGATCACTGTAATATTGTCACTGGTTCCCAAAAAAGTGGGTTGAAAGTGTCAGATGCCGGATTTGTCTGCCACAATCCTGCTAAAAGTCGCTGATCGCAAAATTATATATATATATATATATATATATATATATATATATATATATATATATATATATATATATATATATATATATATATATATATATATATATATATATATATATATATATATATATATACACACACACACACACACACACACACACACACACACACACACACACACACACACACACACACACACACACACACACACACACACACACACACACACACTGACATAAAAATATCCCATATTGCGATCACGCAATTTTCAGTTAAAGTAACGCGGTGCCGTATCGCAAAAAATGGCAAGGCTCATGAAGGGGGTTACATTTTTCGGTCCTTAACTAGTTAAAGGATAGGTTAATTTATTATTCTTGAAAAAAATGTACATCCTTTTGCAGGTAAAAAAAATGTAATTTACAACGGCACCATAGTAATTTATTGATATTTACAAGATGACAGCTGCAGAGGCAGTTGATATTTGTAGTCTCCCACTGACAGAACTCTTCGAATGAATGATGCAGCCGGGGCTGCTAAGAGGAGGCAAGTATGGACATGTTTTTTTTTTATTTTATTAACTTTACAATTGCTTTAAGATTTCAGTGTTCATTCACACATGGAGCGTGGCTCAGCCCCGCCCCCACACTCTCCTCATTGGCTCACTGGCTGTGATTGACAGTAGCAGGAGTGAATGGCTCCCGCTGCTGTCTCTTCCAATGTGGTAGAGGAGGCCCGGGAGAGCCGCTGCTCTTGTGCACATCGCTGGATTGAAATGGGGCTCAGGTAAGTATTGGAAGGGGCTGGGAGGCTGCTGCACACAGGTTTTTTGCCTTCATGCATACAGGGCCTGATTTTCTCTCTCTGCCGCCCCAAGGCCAGGTTCCACAATGCGCCCCCTCCCCGCCAATCAAACCCCTGTCGTACAAGAAATTTTTTCGAACTTGTCCCTTGACTTTTTTTTTTATTATTTGCAGCTTGTCGTTTACTTTTTTTTCTTTTTGTGTAATTTTCTTATTTTTAATATTTTTCTTATTCTTTACTTTTTAATTACTTTTTAATTTTATTAATTTAATTATTTCCTATTTTTTTTATTTATTTATTTATTTATGTTTTTATCAATTTTTTTCACTTAACTTTATTGCTGTCACACAGGAGAAAACAATTCCGTGTGATAGCAATTGGAGGAGACAGGTTCTCTTTATTGACCCTGTCACCTCCAAAAACAGGAATCCTAGCACTGTGCTAGAACTCCTGTCACAGCTGGGATGGGAAGAGCACAACTCACCCCTCTCTCACTGTGTACATCAGCAGCAGGGACAGGAGACAGACTGGGGTGCTGGGGGGAAGGACAGAGTCCCAAAGACATAGCCAGCAAAGAGAGGTATGTGGGGGGGGGGGGGGGATGGACGGCAGCACACATTTTACAAGTGATTTCGATGGCATCACCGCAATCGCTTGTTAAAGAGCGAACGGATTCCCCCCACACAACATTTAGTCCTGCTAGAAAGCAACTTACCGCCCTTAACTGTATGTTCCGCGTGTCGGAGGACTCCATGCCGCTGCCGCCCCTAGGTGCCCTGCCGCTCTGAGGCCTGGCCTTGGTGGCCTTGTGGGAAATCTGGGCCTGCATGCATAGAATGCATGAAGGTTAAAGGGGTTGTAAAGGTACCGTATTTTCTGGTGTATAAGGCGACCAGGCGTATAAGACAACCCCCTAATTTTACAGTGTTTTAAGATTTTTTTTGCCTGTACTCGCCGTATAAGACGACCCCCTTTCCGAGGCTTCCGACGCTTCATATTTCTTCCTTCTGGACCCATATTCTTCATTCTTGCTGGAGCTGAAGCCATATTCTTCTTCCTTTGTGCCGGACCTGGAACCAATCGCGGCAAGTGGGGTATTCTATTAATGTATACAAAGCCTGCTTGGATTGGCAGAGGCTGTAACCTCATCAGCCCACGCCTCTCTGACTTTCAAAGCCAATCCCAGCAGGCTACTGTAAGTAGCCTGCTGGAATTGGCAGAGATTGTTACTCCAATCCAGGCAAGCTCTGTATTCATTTGAATACATCGCTCACTGGGATTGGCTAAGCGTTGTATGTAGCCAAAGCTACATACAGTATTACCGCACATCCAGCAGGCATCCTAGCAGCTGACCCGGCGTATAAGACGACCCCTGCTTTTTTGCCCATTCTTTTTAACTGTAAAAGGTAGTCTTATACACCAGCAAATACAGTAAAAAAAAAAGTTTTTTCCCTAAATAGCTTCCTTTACTTTGGTGCAGTCCTCCTTTACTTACCTCATCTTTCCATTTGGCTTTTAAATGTCCTTATTTCTTCTGAGAAATCCTCACTTCCTGTTCTTCTGTCTGTAACTCCACACAGTAATGCAAGGCTTTCTCCCTGGTGTGGATAAAGCCTCTTGAGGGGGCGAGCAGGAGTGTCGGGGCACTCTTTACTTTGCAGATAGAGAAAGGAGCTGTGTGTTAGTGGGCATCCTGACACTCCTGCTCGCCCCCTCAAGAGGCTTTCTCCACATCAGGGAGAAAGCCTTGCATTACTGTGTGGAGTTACAGAGCGAAGAACAGGAAGTGAGGATTTCTCAGAAGAAATAAGGACATTTAAAAGCAAAATGGAAGGATGAGGTAAGTGAAGGAGGACTGCACTGAGGTAAAGGAAGCTATTTAGGGAAAAAAATAAATGCCTTTACAACCCCTTTAAAAAATCTTGAGCCATTCGAATCACTTTAAAGCGGATCTCCACCCTAAAGTGAAGTTCCGCTGATCTGAACCCTCCCCACCCTCCAGTGTCACATTTGACACCTTTTAGGGGGGTGAAGATACCTGTCTAAAGACAGGTATTTGCACCCACCTCCGGCCTGCAGTCTCGGGCAAAAGACGGGTTTTTCCCGTTGTGTGCTGGAAACTCTCGGCTCCCAGCACACAGCGGGAGCCAAATGGCGGGTGCAGCGCCGTAGGGAACCGGGCAGTGAAGCCGGAGCGCTTCACTTCCTGGTTCCCTCATCGTGGATGGAGGGGGGGAACAGCAGAGAGACGAGCGAACGCTCGTCCTCTGCTGCGGACGCCGCTGGACTCCAGGACAGGTAAGTGTCCTAATATTAAAAGTCAGCAGCTGCAGTATTTGTAGCTGCTGGCTTTTAATATTTATTTTTTTAATGGGACATCCGCTTTAAGCTGGCCATAGATGAATTAATGGAAGTGTAAAGTGTTGCTAATTATTATTCAGCCAGCATAGCAGGGACCGGCTACATTTCGATCTATGTGGGGCCACCCCCACTCAACAGAAGTCAATTTAATGATTGATTTCTTTTGAACGGGCTTGTTGGAAAGCGTTTTTCCCCACTGTCAGAATACAATCTCCGGGTGGTGGGAAATCTTCTATCCACCTCACTTTTATAGATGGAGGAATCTGTGGCCAGCATTAGAATTGGATGGGTTGCTTTTAACATGCCTGCTTGCAGTAAATAGGTTAACCTACATACAAGATTCCATTAATTATTCACTAATACAGATTAAAGGGGAGCAATTTCAGTTAGTTTAGAGGATTTATGATCATGAATGGCCATTGTGATCTCGGCCCCGGTTTCTCTTTATCCTGCTCTTGGCTCTGGGCCGTCTGTCTTGCTCTCTTACAATCTCACTTTGTTTCTCTCTGTCCTCATGCCTGATCCTGTGTTTTTCTCCCTCTCTCACATGCTGCATTGTAGGAGGCCAGATATCAGGTATGTGCTTGAATGCAACAGTGGAATGTGTGTGCGCATGCAATCTCTGGAGCTTTGGTTTCATGTAATACCAACAGGGCAGGTATCCTGTGAGTAACGTTTTGTCATTGTTTGCATCCACAGGGAAGGTGACTGGTGGCTGGCGCGATCGCTCAGCTCCGGGCAGACCGGGTACATTCCAAGCAACTACGTGGCTCCTTCCGACTCCATTCAGGCTGAAGAGTGAGTAATATGAAGCCTAGGTTGTAGCAAAAATATTTTTAGGCCTGTATACACTGAGAATATCGGATAAAAAAAAACGCATGCAAAGCGGCCGTTTGATAATCTGATTGTTAGTACACAGCTTTCCAAAGCCGATCATGATATTTTTGCATGAACTCTCGTGAAGGGACAAGTGCGAAAAAATTTCTTGTACGATAAGAGAACGATTAGTAAGTATTCGGGGCTTGACAAATCCCAGGCCTCAGTTTGTCATTGCGACTGGAAATTGGATCCTGGTGCCTGGGCTTCGCTGCAGCAGTGGTCTAGATTCCCATATGTCCCCCTGCGGGGGCATGGACTAAAAGGTCAGGTTTTGCGGCCTGCTGGAGCGGGATACAGCACTGGTTTACGGGAACCAATGTCGTCCTCTGAGCGGGGCTCTAATGAGTTTTTGCGTGCCTCCTATTTTGACTGAAGGCTTCCCTTGCCTGCTTTTACTGTTTGCCCACCACCGACATCTCCTTCCCGGTTTGACAGCTGGGGTTGCAGTTTCAGTCTTGATCTGGTGCCCTTTTCTTGCAGCCAGTCGGTGCTTACCGGGGCAGCCCCGCGCGGTGCTTACCGGTGAAGGAGAAAAATTACTTGATCGCTGTATAAATATCGCAGGCCTGAAAAAAAAAACGCAGATCGTGGCCATTACTAGTAAAAAAATAAATCGTAAATCTATCCCCTATTTTGTAGGCGCTGTAACTTTTGCGCAAACCATGCTTATTGCGATTTTTTTGGTTTTTTTGTTTTACAAAAATATGTAGAAGAATACGTATCGGCCTAAACCGAGGGGAAAAAATATAAAAAAAAAAAAAAATATTGGAATATTATAACAAAGTAAAACAAATATTGTGTTTTTAAAAAAAAAAAAAAAATTCAGTCTTTTTTTTTTTTTTTTTTGTTTGTTTATAGCTCAAAAAATAAAAATCGCAGAGATGACCAAATGCCACCAAAAAAAGCTCTATTCGTGGGGAAAAAATAATAAAAATATAATTTGGGTACAGCATTGTATGACCACGCAATTGTCATTCAAAATGCGTCGGTGTTCAGAAGGAAGGGATTTCGGCAAAACTTACTTTCCCAGAAGATCTCCCAGGCTTTTGCAGCAAATTAGATTTGCAAGGGGTAGAAATACCAGGATGGGAAGAGTAAGAAGGGCATGGTGGGCGGGGAGTGGGGGGGCGCAAGGGGAGGAGGGTGGGGGTATCCCCATCGGATGGATCCACAACCTTGCCTTTAAGATCTGCCTTCGGGCTAGGCAGGGCCGGGCGCTAGGCTTCCATACCTCACTAGAAGCGAACCAGTGGGCAATGAGACACTATGTCTCCCACGGTTCAGAGGTCTTTGTTAGGCCCGGGAGGGGGGGGGGGCTCGGGGATAGGAAGGGGAGGGCAACGGGGAGGGGATGGGGAAGGGGAACGTGGACCCCCAGGACCCATAATGGCTACAAGGCTCACAGCTGATGAGCTTAGGTATGGCTGAGTTGAATTTCCTGTCATACAATGTGAAAGGCCTAAATGCGAGGGTCAAAAGAATACAGATCTTGGAAGAAATTAAACAATATAAGGCGGATGTGGTATTTATCCAGGAGTCCCACCTTTCCCTAGAGTCCAATATTAAACTGTTTTCACCATCATACCCCACTTGGTTCTATGGTGATTCAATATCCAACCGCTCTAGAGGGCTAGCTTTTGGATTTGCCAGAGGGGTCAACTTCGCCTTGGAGGCGAGGTTGACAGACCCAGAGGGCAGATATCTAGGTTTAAAAGGAAAATTAGGGAATATAGCCTATACTTTAGTTAATATATATGCCCCTAATGTTCAACCGATAAAATACTTAAGCAGAATCCTAAGCAAAATAAAACCATTCGCCGAGGGATATACGATAATAATGGGGGACTTGAATATTGTCCTGAACTCAAGATTAGACAGTACCTCTCTGGGGAGGGATATAACTAGTGTACAGCTACAGAAAATAAAACGAAAGATTCGGGAGTACCAACTGGTGGATGCCTGGAGGGCTTTTCACCCCCATGCACAAGATTTTACGTTCTTTTCCCCTCCCCACGGAACGTACTCTCGAATCGACTATATGTTGGTTGACCATAGATTATTGGACGTGATTACGGAGACAGAAATTGGGATAATGACTGTATCCGATCACGCTCCGATTACTATGAAAATTAAGATGGCTCACCCTAACAACAAACGGGCAGCATGGCGTCTCAATGATTAATTAATCCAGGACAAGGACGGGGCAAAGAGGGTAGAGGAGGAACTCAAACAATGTTTTCTTATTAATGACTCCGATGAGATATCGAGTGCAACCATATGGGAGATGCATAAGGCCTACATCCGTGGGATATTAATCTCTGAGGGGGCACGAAGAAAGAAGGAAAGGAACAGGCAGCGGGACCTAATAGTCAAAGAAATTACCCACTTGGAGCAAAAACATAAAGAATTGGGACATAAAGAGACGTACCTTAACTTAATAACAAAAAGAGATCAATTAAAGGAAATCATGGAAAAGGAAGCCAAGAAAAAACTTAACAGCATTGTAAGCGAGACATATATATGGGGCAACAAATCTAGTAAACATTTAGCGCAATTGGCCCAGAAAAAGAAAACGAGAAACTATATTGAAAAAATTAAAAAAGAAAATGGAGAGTTGGCCTATTCAACAGCGGATATCGCAGACACTTTTAGAAAATATTATGAAGCCCTATACAACATAGAACAACAGCCGGGACGAATGGAGGAGAGGAGGGCTCGAAACCAGACATTTATTGAGGGGGCAGGCCTTGTAAAGGTTGATGGGGATACTAGCTTGAATATGGATAGGCCTATAACAGAAGCGGAAATTAAAAAAGCCCTGAAAAACATGGCCCTGGGGAAAAGCCCGGGCCCCGATGGGTTTACGGTCTCGTACTATAAAAGTTTCAGCGATATCCTGATACCTAAACTTTGCAGCTATTTTAACAGCTTAGGCAGGGAGCGCGGGTTGAGCCAGGAAGCATTCGCTGCATCGGTGGCGATCATTTTAAAAGAAGGGAAGGATAGCTCC
Organism: Rana kukunoris; assembly: GCA_029574335.1. Taxonomy (NCBI): domain Eukaryota; kingdom Metazoa; phylum Chordata; class Amphibia; order Anura; family Ranidae; genus Rana; species Rana kukunoris. The sequence continues at coordinate 129,487,943 of CM056060.1, forward strand.
CTGTATTCTGCATATAGACCTATTTCCCTTTTGAACATAGACGTCAAGCTATTTGCAAAGGTATTGGCGGAACGTCTAAAGGGAGTTATGCAGGTATTGATCCACCCGGACCAGGTAGGATTTGTACCCAATAGGGAAGGCAAAGATAATGGTATAAGGGCTCTCCTTCTGATCCAGAAGATAAGGCAAGCGGGACCCCCCAGTCTATTCCTGTCAGTAGATGCGGAAAAAGCATTTGACAGGGTAGACTGGGGGTTCATGATGCAGACACTAACCGCAATTGGAGTTGGGAACAGGCTCAGTGGATGGATTGAAGCACTATATCGTCGGCCAACAGCCAAAATTAAGATCAACGGATCTCTCTCGGATTCTTTCGAGATGAGCAATGGGACAAGGCAGGGATGTCCCCTGTCCCCACTTCTATTTATCTTATCATTAGAACCCCTTCTATCCACGATCCGGAAGGACCCTGATATCAAAGGGGTCCGGGCCGGTGAAGAGGAACACAAATTATCAGCGTTCGCCGACGATATATTGTTTTTTATCTCAGACCCAGTAAACACCATACCCAGGCTGTCACGGACCCTACGGCAATATGGCTATATCTCTAATTTTAGGGTCAATGTCGCAAAGTCTGAGATACTAAATATAAGCATGGATAAAACGGAAGTAAGGCGGGTTAAAGAGATATGCGACTTCCCATGACGGAAAGAAATAAAGTATTTAGGTGTAAAACTAGCCAATTCGGTCAACAAGATCTATAAGTCTAACTACGTTCCCCTGCTAAATGAAATTAAAAAAGAATTTAAAAAGACAGTAAATAAACCCATCTCATGGATGGGACGTATCAATATGTTAAAAATGATTTATGTCCCTAAGATACTTTATAAATTTCAATTAATCCCAATCGCGCTATCCCCACAATATCTAAGAATATTAAATGCCATATTAATGAACTATGTCTGGAAAAACAAAAAACATAGAATATCCTTGACTATCCTAAAACTAGACAAACAAGAGGGTGGGCTGGCGGTCCCTGATATAAAAAGTTACTATAAAGCAGCAGTTCTTTCTCGGGCGGTGGAATGGGCTAGAGACAGGCAAGGGATAAGATGGTTACAAATTGAAAAGTCACAAGACATGACGCAATTAAGCAAAAGTTTGTGGATGCCTACACAATATAGAACTATTACACATAATATTTGTGAAACAACAAAAAGCACTCTGAGGATGTGGGACAGGGTACAGATGTCACTCGATAGTAAATTTAATTCGCCACTCATCAATTTAAAAGAAAATGCATTTTTTCCACCGGGTGAAACTAAAATAGGGGGAAATTGGATTAAAAAAGATAGTGTGCACCTAGGGGATATGATAAGGAGCGGTGAACTGGCCACCTTCGAGGACCTGAAATCTAGAGTGGACATGTGGAACCTCGATAGATGGCACTATATGCAGCTAAGCCACTTTGTACAGCAGCTTCCCCGACCGTTGAGGATGGGCTCGGAGTTGACACCACTAGAGAAAGTTTGCACTGGGGTGAACACTAAGGGCACAATTTCTAAATTATACAAAATACTTACTAAGATTGGGGCATCGGAGGTAGCACCTTTTGTGGAAAAATGGGAAAGGGAGCTGGGAATCACCAGGGGGGCAATCACGGTTAATAAGTTAATGTCTCTTGTCCATACATCCGCTATAGATACGCAAACTGCGGAGATGAATTACAAGTGTATCTCTGGGTGGTATATAACTCCAGCCAAACTGAGCAACTTTAAAAACAGGCAACCCGCCAAGTGTTGGCGTGGATGCCGGGATAGAGGTACAATGGCACACCTGTGGTGGGAGTGCCCGGTAATTGGGAAATATTGGGACGCCATACTGCACCAGGTCAAGGAAATAACAGGCACAGAGATAATAAAAGACCCGTGGGTAGTACTTTTTCATGGGGGATGCGATGGCATAAAAAAATATAAGCAGACACTACTACCCCATTTACTAAATGCCGCAAAAAGGCTCATACCTAAAAAGTGTCAAGATACTGATAGCCCACAACTTTGGGAATGGGTGGATGCTGTTGAAGAAATGTACAGGATGGAAGAGATGAGGGAGAATGCCTTAGAAACCCAGCATAGTTTTGAGACCAAATGGCATAAGTGGAAAATTTATAAAAAAAACATGGAGCTATGCTGAGAATCTAAGAGCCCCATCGAGGTAGGGGCCCGTTGTAATCATAGTTGAGGTACACCTTTGGAGAAGGAGTAACCAAGAGTCTCTCTCAAACAAAAAAGAGCGCATAATTGGGTACAGAAGACATTATGAGCCATCTTCTAGGAACAGAAACACAGAGTCCTGGGGGGGGGGGGCGGGTCATGGGAGGGAGGGGGGTAAACCTATAGATTACTGCAGGGGTATGGCCAGTGGGCAGCTAATGAGGGGGTGGCTGGCCCCAATTTGTATTTAAAGGTACATAAATGTAGTGTTCTTTATACCTATAACAGTATAATTAAAAAAAAAAAAACAAGAACGTGAAAAATATCTAGAAAAGCTCAGTTAAGAGACATGCAGAGCATGAACAATACCCACAGATGATGCAAAATCGTATATAGAGACGATCGAAGGGTCATGCCATGAAAGGCTCTCTAAAGCTCGGTATTAGCTGATGTGGAAAAAAAAATAATGCGTCGGTGCTGAAAATTGGTCTGGGCGTGAAGGGGGTTTAAGTGCCCAGTAATGAAGTGGTAAAGAACTGGCTCCTCCATTTTTTTTTTTTTTTTTTAGCTGGCTCCTAGATTCAAACTTGTCAAACCCTATTTGTACAAATATAAAATTGTGTGACCAAGACCATGCATGCTCGGAAACAAAAGAATATATTACATCACATCTAAAGTTGTATTCTGTATTACGAGAATCTTCGTAAGTTTAGTAACCTATTGTTTTATGACATGAGACTAGCTTGCAAAAAAAGGTTGATTATTCCTCCAATATTTTCATGTGTGTGTGTGTGTGTGTGTGTACGAGGCTTTTGTATAGAATGTCTTTTGTTATCTTCAAACGACAGAAAATCTGTTTTGAAAACTTAAACTGAAAAAAAGGTTTAAGAATTTCTTGTTAATGTCCATCAGTGACCTAAATCGGGTTACCCTTGTATTGGAGATCTGGCCCTTTGCTCTCACACATAGCAGTTTTGGATCTCATAGCCGTGCTCCAATCAATAAAACTGGTCGTGGAGGTTGATCATTATTGACTGCCGCACCGTGTATGGGTCCTTGTCAGATGGCCGTACTCTTATGTTTAACCACTTGCCTACTGTGCACCTACACCCCCTTCCTGTCCAGACAAAATGTTAGCTTCCGGCACTGCGTCGCTTTAACTGACAATTGCGCGGTCGTGCGACGTGGCTCCCAAACAAAATTGCCGTCCTTTTTTCCCCACAAATAGAGCTTTCTTTTGGTGGTATTTAATCGCCCGTGCGGTTTTTATTTTTTGCGCTATAAACAAAAAAAGCGACAAACATTTTTTATCTCAGTTTAGGCCGATACGTATTCTTCTACATATTTTTGGTAAAAAAATGTAAAAAATAAAATCGCAATAACCGTATAGTGACTGGTTTGCGCAAAAGTTATATTGCCTACAAAATAGGGGACATAATTATGATTTTATTTTATTTATTTTTTTACTAGGAATGGTGGCGATCTGCGAGTTTTTTTTTTTTTTTTTTTTTTTCTCAGGACTGGGACATTATAGCAGACACATCGGACACTTTTGACACATTTTTGGGACCATATACATTTATACAGTGAACAATGCTATAAATATGCATTGATAACTGTATAAATGTAACTGGCAGGGAAGGGGTTAACCACTAGGGGGCGGGGAAGGGGTTAAATGTTTCTCCTAGTTTGTGTTCTAACTGTGGGGGGAGGGGGGGTGAGTGGGGAGGTGACCGATTGTGTCCCTATGTACAAGGGACACAATCGATCTCCTCTCTCCCTGACAGGGACGTGCAGCTCTGTGTTTACACACAGAGCTCCATGTCCCAGCTGAATTACTGGGCAATCGCGTGTGCCCGGCGGCCGTCGCGGCCGCCGGGCACACGCACGGGGGTCCCAGTGATGCGACGGGTGCGCGCACCCCTAGCAGCTTTCTATGACTGCACGTCATATGACGTGCAGTCAGGACAATGAAGTTTTCCGCCCGCCGTCATATGACGGTGGACGGATGACAAGTGGTTAAGGGCAGCGATCTCGATCTCCAGTATGCTGCTGGCGCAGGGTTGCTTGGGATAGTTTGATTTGTACATAAAATATCTTTTTTTTTTTTTTGTAAAAGTAAAAAAAAAAAAAGTCACTGACTTGCACGTGAATATATGCATAATGAAGAAAGCAATGTAGTGCAGTAGTTGGATCGCTAGTGAAGATCATTGTAAGGCCGAGCAAGAATTTAAACCAGTCACGTCGGGGATTGTTTTATTGGACATTTTGTCCAGCTGTTTCTTATCATGTAATGCTGGTATTCAATTTTATATGCTTGCTAAACGTTCACTGTCATCTCTGCCTTCCACAGGTGGTATTTTGGGAAGATCACACGCAGGGAATCTGAGCGATTATTGCTGAATCAGGAGAACCCACGAGGGACTTTCCTAGTGAGAGAGAGTGAGACCACCAAAGGTGAGAAGGACTTTTTTATGTTTTTTTTTTTTAACCGGTGATGGGACATTACGTCCTGAATAACTGTATTTATCGCCCTATTACGCGCACCGGCGTATAGTGCGCACCCCTAATTAGGGCTGCATTCACACCTAATCGCGCGTCCTGACCCGCGAATGGCGACGACAAATGTGAGGCGTTTTGTACTGCAATTTGCGGTGACAAAACGCCTCGTTTTTAACCCCCCTTTTTGGAGAGGTCCATCATCTCCTTTGCCGAACGCCAAAGACTCCTGGAAAAAAAGGGTCCGGGACTGGTTTGGGCTTCAGGCGTTCGGCATGGAGATGTGAACCATCTCCATAGAGGGGAATGTTAAATTTCCCCTCTAGCATATGCGGCGTCGGGCATAAAAACGCCTAGATGTGAATGCAGCCTTAGCCTGACATTCCTGGGAAAAGTTTTTTAATACTTAGTTTTGGTGTCTTGCCCGGCGTCCATCGGCGCCCTTGTCCGGTCCGGCATCCGTCGTGCTGTCCTCCCGCGCTGGTCTCTGCCAATCGCCGCTACCCGCGCTGTGTTTGAACACCGCCGCCGACATATAACGAGCGCAGTACACTCGGGTACACTCGGCCAGGCTCGGCTCCCCTCGCGGTTATGCGAGAGAAGCCGTGCGTGGCCGAGTGTACTGCGCTCGGTATATGTCGGCGGCCGCGTTCAAACAGAATGCGGAAAGCGAGTATCGCTTCCTGAGCTGTGTTTGAATCCGCCGCCGACATTCAGCAGTAACCTCGGGCACACTCGGCTTCTCTCGCATAACCGCATAACCGCGAGGGGAGCCGAGCCTGGCCGAGTGTACCCGAGTGTACTGCGCTCAGTATATGTTGGCAGCGGATTTAACCACATCGCGGGCATCGGCGTATATCGCGCACCCACGAAAATGCGCGATATACGCCGATAAATATGGTACTGGAAGTGGATCTCCAGATGAATGGCTTAATACATTTGAATTGCATACAGAAGGTGAACGATTTTAGCTGCCCAAATGGTTTATAATGCAGTCTTGAAGTTTACACGCCTATGCCACGCTGCACAACCAGACAGATCCCTATACTTTAAAGTCGATCCATACCTGGATTGAAATTCGGCCAGTTTAGCAGGGACTGGCTGAATTTTGATCCATGTATGAGCACCCATCGATTTGACTTCTTTACAACCACCTGACCACCCTGCCAGGTTTCTCCCGAATGTTCAGTGCCGCCTGTTTTTTGTGTTGTACTTTTTTTACACAATGGAGTAATTTTATGTTGCAATTACATGCTGAGTGTTTGGCACATAGATGCACCATGGTCCCATTGACTTTAATAGATGTGTTTGGTAAGCATCTCTGCCTGCCAAATGTGACGTACTTTTTAAATTTGTTGCTCAGTGTACATTGACATAAGCGGCCACCATGTTCACTTGTAGGTAGGTGGTTGGAGGGCGGGGGTTAAAAACATGGATTAACTGCCTGTTTTACCACCCCCTGTGCTCTGTGTGAATGCGGCCTTAATTGCTTCCTGCCCACGCCATTGTAAAATGATGGATGGGAACTCTTATGCCGCGTACACACAATCATTTTTCGGCATGAAAAAACTTTGGGCCAGATTCAGAGAGCCATTACGCCTGTCTAACTTGTGTTAGACTGGAGTAATTTCAAATTACGCGAGTTTTTTAGCTAGTCGAAAACCTCAAACAATGAATAGACGGCTGCGGGCTTCAATTCGACTGGATTACGTGTTCGTACGCCTTCGGATCTACGCTGCAATAAAATTGCGGCCACTGGGTGGACTTCCCGTCGTTTTCCGAGTCGGGGTATGCTAATGAGCTTTTGCCGGCGATCCAAGAAATTACGATCTTCAATCGCAATCTCTTACGGCACCTTTAGTCATCTTTTATTTGCGTAACACTATACCAGCTTTTAGCTGCTCTAATATTAGACAGCCCATGTTAAGTATAGCCGACGTTCCCGCGTCGAATTTCTACGTTTTCCGACGTCTTTATTATTTTTTAGGTAAGTCGTCCGGGAATAGAATGTTCGTAAACGCCGCTACTCAAACAACGAATGACGTAACGACGTGATTTCGCGCAATGCACGGCGGAAAATTTCTGAACGGAGCATGCGCAGTTCGATCGCCGCGGGGACGCGCTTAATTTAAATGCATCACGCCCCCTAATCGCGTATTTTGATTACGCGGCAAGAAATAGACTACGCCGCCGTAGCGTACGGGCAAAAATCTACCAGGATTCGGTGTAGAGCCTGGTAAAATACGGCAGCGTAGAGTATTTCGATTACGCAGCGCAATATTAAGTGTATGTGAATCTGGTCCATTTTTCAAAAATGTCATTTAACCACTTGCCTACTGTGCACCTACACCCCCTTCCTGCTCAGACAAAATATAAGCTTCCGGCACTGCGTCGCTTTAACTGACAATTGCGCGGTCGTGCGACGTAGCTCCCAAACAAAATTGGCGTCCTTTTTTTCCCACAAATAGAGCTTTCTTTTGGTGGCATTTGATCACCTCTGCGGTTTTTATTTTTTGCGCTATAAACAAAAATAGAGCGTCAATTTTTAAAAAAATGCAATATTTTTTCCTTTTTGCTATAATAAATAACCCCAAAAATATGTAAAAAAAATATATTTTTTCCCTCAGTTTAGGCCGATACGTATTCTTCTACATATTTTTGGTAAAAAAAAAATGCAATAAGCGTTTATCGATTGGTTTGCGCAAAATTTATAGCGTTTACAAAATAGGGGATAGTTTATGGCATTTTTTTTTTTTTTACTATTAATGGCGGCGATCTGCGATTTTTTTTTTTTATTGGGACTGCGACGTTATGGCGGACATTTCGGACACTTTTCTGACATTTTTGGCACCATTTACATTTATACAGTGAAAAATGCTATAAATATGCATTGATTACTGTATAAATGTGACTGGCAGTGAAGGGGTTAACCACTAGGGGGCGGGGAAGGGGTTAAATGTGTGTCCTATGAGTGTTCTAACTGTGGGGGGAGGGGGGGTGACTGGGGGAGGTGACCGATTGTGTCCCTATGTACAAGGGACACAACCAGGGACACAACAATGGAGTCGTCTGCCCGCCGTCATTTGACGGTGGGCAGATGACAAGTGGTTAAAATGATTGTGTGTGGGCTTCACATCATTTTTCAGGTTCTGAAACGACCCAAAAAAATTCGAACATGCTGCATTTTTTAATGTCGTTTTTCGGGTTGTAAAAAATGATCGTGTGTGGGCTAATACAACTAAAAAACCTGCGCATGCTCAGAAGCAAGTTATTAGATGGGAACGCTCGTTCTGGTGAAACTACCATTCCTAATGGAGTAAGCACATTCATCACGCTGTAACAGACAGAAAAGCGCAAATCGTCTTTTACGAACACGTCAAGGAATCGGCTAAAGCGGCCCAAAGGCGAATAGAACTTCCCTTTTATAGTGCCGTCGTACGTGTTGTAAGTCATCACGCTTTGCTAGATCTTCTTTTTTTTTTTTTTTTAAATGATGGTGTGTGGGCAACGTCGTTTTAATGATGAAGTTGGGAAAACGTCATTTTTTGGACATGCTGAAAAACATATTTTTTTTAATGCTGAAAAATGATCGCGTGTACGCAGCATTATTGTTCTGGGAAGACATCCTATAACCTCCATCTGAGAACTTGCCTTGCACACTCTGTTACCTGCTGTGTCCGCCGGTGGTGCCAGGTTATTGCTGTGACCAATCACAGCAGATCACATGAAAGTTGTAAACAATGACTGGCTTCCTGAAATTCATTGTATACAATTGTGTTGCCAGCTGTGATTGGTCACACAAATCACATAGTATAGATGGCCAATCGCAACCCATTTGTTTCATGTGATTAGCTGTGGCTAATCACAACAATGCAGGGTTTACACACGGTCGTCATTCATTGTAAATATTTGCTTATAGCCGTGAAATTCTCATGGCTATAAGCAATCGTAGTATGTGGAAAAAATAAAAAACCTGATCAACTCCCCAGAGTGGTACAGTATTAAATCCTAAAATGGAACTTAACCCATCAATGTAACCTTTTCTTGCCTAAGCCTATTTATGACATTTGGTGTTTACAAGTAAAAATCCGTATTTTTTGCTAGAAAATTACCTAGAACCCCCAAACATTATATATATTTTTTTTTAGCAGAGAATCTAGGGAATAAAATGGTGATTGTTGCAATATTTTATGTCACATGGTATTTGTGCGGTTTTACTTTCTCGAATTAAAAAAAAAATGAAAAGGTAAAGTTGGCCCAACTTTTTTTGCATAATGTGAAAGATGAAGTTGCGCCCAGTAAATAGATACCAAGCATGTCACGTTTTTATAATTGCACACGTTTGTGAAATGGCGACAAACTACGCTACCTAAAAATCTCCATAGGTGGCGCTTTAAACTTTTTTACGGTTACCAGGTTAGTGTTACAGAGAAGGTCTAGTGCTAGAATTATTGCTCTCGCTCTCACGATCGCGGCAATACCTCACGTGTCATTTGAACACCGTTTTCATATGCGGGCGCGACTTCCGTATGCGTTTTCTTTGTTGCGCAAGCTCGCGGGGAGGGGGGCGCTAAAAACGTTTTTTTTCTTATTTATTTTTATAATATTAAATTGTTTGTTTTTTTTTTTGTTTTTTACTTGCTGTCAAAAGGAATGTAAACATCCCTTGGACAGTAATAGATGGTGACAGGTACTCTATATGGAGGGATCGCGTGTCTAGACCCCCGCTCCCTCCTTTACACTTCAAAGTATTCAGATCGCCGAAAAAACAGCGTTTCTGAATAGTGGTTACTTTTTTAAATCCGGCGCCATTGGCAGCCGAGAAACCCGGAAGTGACGTCATGACGTCGCTTCCGCGTTTACACTTTGCAGACTGAATGAAAGCCGCTTACGGCTTTCATTCAGTCTGCGCCTGGACACAGGAGGTGCCGGAACGAGGATCGGGTCTCCTGGTGGGACGGGAGGACCGGTCAAAGTGGCGAGAGGCGGCAGGAGGGGGGTGGATGTCCCCTCCCGCTCCTCCGGCATAACAACCGAGCGGCTTTTAGCCG